>JAXBDA010004693.1:0-27685 GCA_036023075.1 Gaultheria prostrata
CTCGTGCAAATCCAAAGACAGCAACAACCATTACAAAATTGCTAAAGGTGTGCTTATAAAACAAGACTTCTAAAGGCATGTTTATGGACCATGCTTTTAGAAGGCGTATTTTTGTAAACTAGCTTCTCCTATTTTATTTTTTCCAGGTCTTACCTCATAGAACGCGTGTTTAAAAGAAACATTTTTAGATAGCGTGATTGGTAAACAAGCTTACAAGTCGGATTAATATTAATATAATTTTTTTTGGTTAATCCGTCTTAACAAACGATGAATGCGTGAAAAGAAAACACGTTTTCACGTACTTTGGGGATAAATTTCAAGAACACTCTTTTTGATCAATAAAGTTAAAAAGACGTAAGAATGAGAGTTAAAAATTCATCTCAGGTCCAAAACGAGAAGTATAAAAATATCTCAGGTCCAAAACGAAAGTATAAATACATCTCAGGTCCAAAATGAGAAGTATATTGACAACGGTAAATGTAAAGTTAAACCATACTTCTCAGGTTGAATATGAGATATATAGATTCTTCTCAGGTCGTGAATGAGAAGTATGTTTAGCCACGCTGACAAGCAGTCCACGTTGGACGATGGCACGTCGGATAAAATACCATGAGAGTTCTCAGGTAGAAAATGAGAAGTAAATATAGTTCTCAGGTTGAGAATGAGAAGTAAGAAACAACGGTATTTTTATAAATAGTTTTAAAACAACGATAAATCTCTAAATTGTTTCAAAAACAGCCATATTTTGATAAAAAACTCCTTAACCTTATCTTCTTCTCTCTCTTCCGTCTCTCTCTTCATCTTTTTATCTCTTTCACCCCTAATCCTTAGACCCCGCTAGTGCCGCCACCACCACCACCCACCAGTTCCACCACCGTCCGGGAGCCACACCACCGTTCAGGAACCTCTGTCGAGCACAATCAGTCCGACAAGAAGCTCGATCGTCCACCTCGTAGACCGTATATCTCTCTCTTTCTGTCTCTCGATCTGTACTCCGTACGTATGTCGATCTATACTACGATAGTTATTGGGCGAAAATTCATACGATGGTGTTGAGCTCTTTACAGTGGTCAATAGCAGAACCATAGTTCATAAAGTTGAAGTCAAATTACCTTTGCTCTGCCTAAATGAGGTCAAATTACGTCGCTACAATCCCTAGTAAGTTTAAATAACGCAAAGCTATTTTTTCCGCCATAGCCAGGGTTGTCATCCTCCATCAAACCCCTTCAGAACCCTGGTGAACTGAAAGCTAGGGTTTTTCGACAAGAACCCCCCACAAAACCCCCGAAATTTCATTACCCAGATGAATTGACAGCTAGGGGTTTTTCGATTTCCATTGGAAAAACCATCATCAACCTCTTCCCTCCGATCAAATAATGCCGAAAAACGACAGCGTCCGCTTCACTTCCTCGTCTATCAGAATCCCTCCCTCTCACCACCACCACCACCACAAACAACGACAATCCCCACCTCTCTTCCAATTCACTCCCCAAGCGCTAATATCGTCAGCTCTAGCCAGAACCAAGTCCACAGTCGACCATTTCGTCAAAACCTTCAATACCCACAAAAGAACCCGGTTCTTATCGAAATCCTCTATCTTGTGCTCGGCCTCGTTGGCTCTGACCAAGCCTGATGAGTCGGCGCAGTCCGATGCAGTCGTGGCTCAGCCGAAAGGCGGTCACTCGGCGGCAGGACGGCACGAGGAGGAGAGGGTTTTGATAAGCGAGGTGTTTGTTAGGAATAAGGATGGGGAGGAGTTGGAGAGGAAGGATTTGGAAAATGAGGCCGTTGCGGCGCTCAAGGCTTGTCGGCCTAATTCGGCACTGACAGTTAGGGAAGTGCAAGAGGATGTTCATAGGATTATTAGTAGTGGGTACTTTAGTTCTTGCATGCCTGTGGCCATTGATACGCGGGACGGGATTCGGTTGGTGTTTCAGGTACGATATGGAGGTGTTTGATGATTTGCCATTTATGTTCTATTCTTTAATTGCTATGATTGATAAATGTGAGAATAAGAACTTTTGGACTTGTTAGCATATATAGGTGAACTGGTGAAGTGGTGCATTGTGTCGTGACTACGATTATTCGTGGTAGGCATTTCTGTAATTCTGTTCTTTTGTAGTTGGTGTTTAGGGTACGAATATTAGATGTTGACAAATTTTTGTCTGTCCTTTTGGTTGCGTTGCTAAAATAGAATAATGTGAAGCTTCTATCATTCAGGATTTGGTAGATTATGCAGATCAAAAGGTGTATCATGAGTTGGTTTAGGTTGAATGTAATCACATTTGGAGACAAATATTATGTGCAAGAGGCTGTTGATATGATTTTAAGTAATAGGTGATTGTGCATACCTGTAGCCATAGACACGCGTGGTGGCGTTGATTTTGGTGTGTCAGTTTGGAATACTTGATGTTTGATGAGTTGCCATTTGTCTTTTTGATGCAGGACAGTGAAGGGTGTTTAGTGTTTATTGCATGGAAGGATTAGGGTTAGGGTTTTACAAAATAGGAGTAACATATCAATACAGCAATGTTCTTGGTGCTGTGAATCGTAACAGAACTGTTACATGTAGAAACTCGGGAAAATGTAAAGACGAAATCTCTAGGAAACCCTCCTAGAGGGTTTAGGCATCACACTTGATTGCATCACATGATCCATGAAAGATACTTATAGCTCTGAAGTTTCTCATAATATCATATTTCACTAATTAGAAGGAAGGTTGGCGTTTCAAAGGTATACTGGTACAAGTGTTTTCAAATCGGGATACGTATCGTGTATCATTTTTTTCATTGTATAAATTGTATTGGGATACGTATCGTGTATCTTTAGATATGTTTGATGGAAGAGTAGGAGTTTCTAATGTTTAATCAGACACGATTTTGGGGGAGGGAGAAATAATTAAGGCAAGGGTGGGGAAGGATGGTATTTATATTACACTTCAAAACTCTTTTTTTGGCTTGTTACAAAATGACTAGAATCTATCCCTATTTATACTACTCCATGGGAGGGTCTAGTCCAAAGATATTTTTATATAAGATAAACTTTGAGCCTTTGAGGTAGATTCTATAATTACATGTGACTAATTCTTACAAAAAGATTTAGATATTTCACAAGGATATTGTAGAATTTCTGGAAGATAGATATTATAAAGCTTCTAGAAATTAGATATTTATATCTACTTCAATTGAACTTTGTCAAAATACTAAATCTAGTTTATTTGGACTTTAATAATATTTGGATTTTATTTTTCTTGTGCCAAAATACTAAATCTAGCTAATTCTTCAACAACAATAATCATAATTAATATACGATTAAAAAGTAATTACACCTAATGACATCAACAAACTATACTTACCTTTACAAAAAAAAGTTTTTAAGATGCAAAATTTCAAGTCTCTCAATTGGGGTCTATCACATTAACGCTCTGTGCTGCTTAGCGATGTAAAGAAAAGAAGAGCCTTTGTATGATTCAGGCAAAACACAATCGAATTATGGTTCTTTCCTCTATTCAAGTCCTACGTTGAGGTTGAATTTCTATCAAGTGTTTGAATATCGTAATAATTAGATCAAATGGCTTAGATTATTACGTTTGGGATTCCGCTTCTTAAAATAAGGTCTGACTTTTTTCTAATAAGTAATTGTAGGATACGTACAAAATCAGGATACGCGTATAAATCGCAGGATACACAATCATATTGTAGGATTTCTATACAAAAAGGATACAAGGTCCCATACGTATCGTAGGTTTTCAACAACTATGACTGGTACTTCAAAGGTCTTATTCTGTTCAGGTGGATTTCTCGGCTTTTGCCGGTGGTACGGGGGAGTTCCAGTGGATTTTGGTGAGTTGCGGCGAGTATTGGCGAATGAATAAGACGGTCACGAATTTCAGATATCAAACAAGGCAGTGGAAAGAGAACGATTTTTTGGGCAATAGAATAACTTTTTAGGGGTTACTATTGTACAACAACGACATCCATTTTGGCATACATTCATACGATTTAGGTGTATTTTGTGGTTGTCATGTTTCTTTTTGTTTTTTTACTTAGTAATATTATGCAAATATTTGACATCTATACTAAGTGACGGTTGAGGATTGAAGTATACGTGCTCGGTGTTTTAATCACAGTATGGGACTAAGTGTTCAAACAAAATCTGAGATAAAATTACATGTAAGACAACAAAAAATTTAACAGAAATAGGGTTGTTAAATTGACCAGATTTTCTTGTAAACCCCTAACATTTTCTACCACTTGGCTACCACTCCACTTGCTTGTAATTTGGGTTGTTCAAGGTGGATTTGTTTTTGGACTGGGTGTTCTTTTGTATTTGAACTGGCTGTTCAAGGATGGACTTACCCAAGTACATGTATCATAAGTAAAAAGAATAAAATTGGGGTGGTTATGTGACCATCCTTGGCTGGCTTTGGAGCCGCCAGTGATGGGGCTTCTACAAACAGCTTTATGGAAAGATGACCTTACAGCCAAGGGAACTCGCAAAAATACACATAGCGAGAAAACTTTTCAAAAATGTTGTGGCCTAATCAATCATTAAGTTATAGATCACAAAATAGCCCAGCTTCTTGAACAATTTTCCCTGTTGGGGTGGTGTTCAATCTGAACTTTCTTGGTTTGAGTCTCTCAAGTCTGATCTGGTTCAAGCTCACCCTCTAGAACTGGCTCTACAAAAGAAGGGAACCATGTTAGTGCCTAGCCGGACGTTGACGACCGGAAGGCACCCCGTTGGCTAAGTTAGTCCCTGAATGAGATTAGGGAAGAGCAGAGCTTGAGGAGGAAGAAATGGTGGACCTCATTAGGTTTATCAGTGTTGTATGTGTAGAAGTTTGTTGCCTTGGAGGTCAAGGTTATGCATGTCAGTCTCGTGCCGTGGTGACGTCACCTACAACCACTTCGCCTACAACCACTTCCTGGCCAAACTTCGCGCACGATTACACTATGCTGTTAGGAGGTAGGAGACTGTGCCACGTGGAGGGACCAGATCTGTGCCACGTGGTCGTACCATACCCTAGTCGAGTACTATGCCATTGTACATGAGTGAAACGCCACATGGCGGGACCAGATTGGTGCCACATGGCCAGATCGAATATTCCCGTGCCGGCACGTTCTTGCCTCTGCAGAATGCCATGTTGCTAAACATCTGACCGCGCCAAGTGGCGGGACCATAACAGGTGCCACGTGGTCGGGTTGAATAGTATCCATTGACATGTCATAGCTTTTGTGAAACATTGCAGCGCATGACCCGACGCTTTGGCCCGCCCGTCGAGCCCCGGGCCGGCGAACCGTTTGGCCACCAATGGGCTTCAGTCATCTGATCGATTGGGCTTGCTCCAGGTTGGGCCTAATTGCCTGGCCCAAATGGCCCACCCGCCATCTAGCCTACTACACTCCCCTTCTTACTGAATGCAGTAGACGACCTCCCCACTTGAGGTATCCTTCGGTATTGGGCACATAATTAAAGTATCATTTTTTTATCTAGCATATAGAAGTCAATATGTTTGGGTTACTTTGGTTTTAGTTATTATGTATTTATATTTTTGTGAGGCGCATACTTTAATTAGGTGCATAACAGTACTTGATAAACATGGTTTCTTGATGGTGTCGCATGGCCTTTATTAAGCTAAAGAAAAAATTCATGGCATAATAATTCTGTTTGGTATATTTTGGGATAAGGTAGAACCAAATCAAGAGTTTCAAGGGTTGGTATGTGAAGGTGCTAATGTTCTTCCGGCGAAGTTTATTGAGGATTCTTTTCGTGGTGGATATGGTACGCTTCTTATCAATTCTTACCTATAATTGCACATGCACAAAAAATGTTTGTATGCATTTATGTATCTTTACAATTCTATAATATTAGGCTCACCATATGTCTTACGACTGCTGATAGGAGACCTATTCTGTTGATGTTTGTGTCAAGTTATGCAGGAAAAGTTGTTAATATAAGGCGTTTAGATGAAGTAATAGATTCTATCAATGGCTGGTACATGGAGAGGGGCCTTTTTGGCTTGGTTAGCATTCCTTACTTGCCAAATTAAATTTTCTGCGTGCAGACTTGGTAGTTGGCTTGCTTTTAACCCTAACTTTTTCATATAGCAGTCGAGTTTTTTTTGACAACTATCACAGGTTTCTGGTGTAGAGATTCTTTCTGGGGGTATTATCCGGTTACAAGTTTCTGAAGCTGAGGTCAATAATATCTCCATACGTTTCCTCGATCGGAAGACGTAAGGACATGCTTTGAAAAGCCATATGCAGTCTTGAGTAATTGGGGACCCTGTTTAGTAAGTTTCATCTCTAATTCAACATGCTTTGTTGTTATATTTAGTGGTGAGCCTACTGTTGGGAAGACGAAGCCAGAAACAATACTAAGACAACTGACTACCAAGAAAGGACAGGTATATCTTTGGTCAGGGCTTGTTACCTTAATCATATGATGTCTACTTTGATCAGTTCAGACGGAGGCTCTGCAATACTTGTATATACCTTCTCATCTTTTTGTTTCACATAGTCATTCTGCTTCTGGAGCACAATTTTGAGTGTCATTGTATCTTTTTGGATTGGCGATCTAGTTTAGCTACCTTCTGATTCTTGGTGCCTTGACATACCCATTTGTCCTTTTTTAACATCTTTCACTGTCGTTTTTAATTGAACGAGACACCATTTATGCATCTTTAGAATTGATATGTGTCCGGGACTCCGGGTATCTTCGTAAGAATTGTACTGATCATATTCTTTGGATAGTTTTTGTAAGGGTGCTGGAAGCACTGAGATGAAAGTTCACATTACCCCTTGGGTGTTGAAACCTCTATTATCAGAACCTTACAATTCACGATATGTCACAGAATTAGCTTTGTTACACCAAGTTATTGATTTGAATCTGTTGGCGAATCCTGATTATAGTATAATCATAAGATCTGCATAAACCACGATATGGGTCGATATGGATAAGACTCGATTCACTTTATATATATCTCTCTCTCTCTCTCTTGCAAAAGGAATCATTTGAAGTTATTAGATTGTTAACCACCAACTCATCTAAAAGCTTAACCTGTTAGAGAGAGGGAGGGGCAACATTATTATTTATATTCTCAACATTCCCGTCACGTATAGCTAGGCTTTGCTCCATAACCGGGCTAAACACATGTAAATTTAATCATTAAGTAGGCGATGAGTTTCGAACTCAGGAT
The DNA here is from genome assembly GCA_036023075.1 of Gaultheria prostrata. Taxonomy (NCBI): domain Eukaryota; kingdom Viridiplantae; phylum Streptophyta; class Magnoliopsida; order Ericales; family Ericaceae; genus Gaultheria; species Gaultheria prostrata. The sequence continues at coordinate 7,202 of JAXBDA010004693.1, forward strand.
CTATTGGCTGCTCTTATACCATATTAGATTGTTAACCACCAACTCATCTAAAAACTTAAGCTGTTAGAGAGAGGACAAGTTTATTATTTATATTCAGATATTCTCAACAGAAGTCATCAAGTGAGTCTATGTTTTAGGAAGTGTAGCAATTTTGTTATTGAAAGGTTTTTGAGGTGACTGGTGAGTAGTATTACATGGATTCTAAAAGTTTTATTCGCCCATTTGATGAACATTGACGAATTAAAGTTTGGATTTTAAGTTATTTCTCACAGTTTTAATTTGGAATGGTCCTTTTGACAAGAGTTGATAGACTTCACTTTTGGGGCAAAGTACGTATGTTATTAATTGTATTTACAAGGATATTAATCTTGTAATGCGCAGAGGTAAAACATCAGATATGGATACAATTTGTGTCCAATTTCTTACTTTGGTGGTTTAAAAGTGTTTTATCCTTCTAGCATGATGTATCATAGATTAAACATCAAATATGGATACAATTTGTGTCAAATTTCTTACTTTAGTGCTTTAGAAGTGTTTTATCCTTCTAGCATGATGTATCATAGATTTCTTTTCTCCTACAAAATTGCAGTGTTCTAAAAGAAGGTTTGGAAGGTCAAGTACTCGCCGACTAGGCTCTAGAAGGCCCCTTGCTGACTAGCCCGACTAGGCGCCGAGTACTCGGCCCTGGAAGCTAGAAGGTGTCTGGCCACCTTGGGAGCGCCTAGCGGGTTTTAGAACCTTGCAAAATTGATGCGTATGGAACTATGGATTAATAAACTATATCATAAGTAGTACTGTAATAGTGGCCCTCAAAGACAAAGATGGCATATTACAATTCTACAGATCCTAAAAGAGTTGTTTGAATCCTTTTACAATCAGTGACCGGATTTAATCCATGCACGGTTTGTCTCGATTGACCATTTTGATTCTCGATCTGATTAAGGGTTTGGCAACTATGGTGAGACATAACTCGACATGACAGATGGAGATCCTAAAAGCCACCTGCCCGTTCAATGCCAAACTGAACCAAACGGAGCCTTAAGTCCCTTTTAATTGGGATCAGCTACATGAATCTGTTTTCACATGAGCTTTCCTATTCATCATTGGATTCATGTCATAAAAATCTAACAATTTTTTTACTTTTTAATTTTTTATTTCTCGCGCTGGATGTCAAGTGCATACCTCCTCCTTTATCCAGGCTTGGGACCAGCTGCCCTTTCAATAGATTTCTTAATTTTTATCTATGACTAAGGTGACATAAGATAGAACCAGTAGTTCTGAAATTTAGATCAAGACATCACTCTCAGTGTATTTGTTTGCCATCTTTCCAATTTGGTATGTCCAAAAATTGTAGGTCCATTCTGAAATATCAAAGCGTAGAACTTTTAATTTTCAGAAATTATCTGTTACAAATGGGTATGGCACTCTTAAAAGAGGAGATAAAGGTGCAATTTTTAGAGTCCAACACTTTTTGATTTGCATTTGTTTACATTAAATGCATTTCCCCTTTTAGAAGTGGAGATAAATTTGCAATTTTGGAAATCACTGCTTTTTGGTTTGAAATTCAGTGAATTAAATGCACGCCTCCTTGAAGTTTGTACTCCCAAAATGGACCAACATTGTGAAACAAAAGGGAGTCAATAGTTGTCATGATTTATCATTTCCCTTTTCAAGTTTCTTATGGAGTGGTTTACCAGAAAGATAGTAGACTGGCTTCGCTTAGTTGATCCACCTCCTTGCCAGTCAGTGTGTACATGACATACCATAATCACATAACCTTTTGGTGTCTTTAGTGAATTTGTAACTCCATGTGGGAGTCAAAAAGGACAGCGATGTAATAACTGGATTGCAAAAACTATATTTCTGTCGCATAAGGTCTTTCTGGAACTCTTTTTTCCCCCTTTCTCTACCTAAATTGTCAGCATGTTTCTGAGCTTCTTGAATTGGGTTTCATAATTGTAGGCAGATTTTGTAATTCTCACAGAAATTTATATTTAGGTAAATTGAATTCCTTGTCAGGTGTACAGTATGCTTCAAGGGAAAAGGGATGTTGACACTGTTTTGACAATGGGTATCATGGAAGATGTTAGTATTATTCCCCAGCCTGCTGGAGGTAAAATGATACAACTTTTTGTTCATTATTCTTTAATGCTTGTGAATGTGCATTATACGTACACTTCTTTGTGCATGTCTATATGCTTAGAGTTTTGCGAAATCCATCTTCTACAGATACTGGTAAGGTTGATCTTACAATGAACGTTGTCGAACGTGTAAGTGGAGGCTTTTCTGCTGGTGGTGGGATTTCAAGTGGGTATGTGATGTTATGGAGCGCACAAGTACCCTGTAGCATTAAGGACCCTTTTGTTTGTCTGGATTAATGGGGCATGTTTGATAGCAGTACTATTTTGTTCTGGATTAAGTCTGGGCTAGTCCTTGGTTGATTGCAATCCTGGTTCATGTATTGTGGTGTCCTAGCTCAGAGGTGGTATTATTTTGGAGGGAGACTAAGACTCCATTTTACCTTTCTGCCCTTTTGCATTTAAGAAACCAGTCATAGGAAGGGATTTTATGGTCCATTTATACTTTAGTCCTTGTTCCAGTTATCAAACAATCGATTGGCTTGTTGAGACAAACAAACAGTCGATTGGATTATTATTTGGTACATGGACTAATAATCCCAATATTGTTAGTCCCGGTTAGAAATATGTGTCACTTGTTCCTGCTGAGGGATATATACTACGTCATCTACCAATGTATTGTATGTCCTTTGTTTTTGGTGGGATTATGAAGAACATTTAATTCTCACTGCAAAAATCTAACCAAATGTAAGATATTAGATATGTGATCCCCTTGGATTTGTAGTCCAATCCAAGCTCAAATCCAGGCAAACAAATGGGCTGCAAACTTTTTTATTTTTACTTATTCGCGCCTATGAAAAAGAATGTACAATTGGTGGTATCTTGATATTTTGCTTCTGTTTTTTGTATTGTTAGGATAACAAGTGGCCCTCTATCAGGACTGATTGGGAGGTATGAAATTACGACGTGACAGAATTCTCTAGTTTTTGTTCTTCTTTCTTTATCATTATTGTTCTTCTTCTTTCTGTGTCATTACTCTTTGCATGTGTATTATCTGTCTCAAGGGTGCCTTTCTCATTTACGGAGAGAGTAAATGATGCTGCGTATATTTTTGTTATGCTTCTTTTCAATCTCAAGTAAGAACTCACATGGCAGATTATGGAAGTTCCTCTTTTCTATAACCCCAAGTCAGTGATTGACAGGACTAATTGAAGTCTTTACTTTATGGTTTGGCCGGTTGCACCACCCTTGTCTGAGATGTTGAGAGCCTATTCTTGGTCTTGTGTATTGATTTTCAGCTCATTGTTTTTCTGAATATCAGTGGCCCATTAAAGCAACAATCAGGAGATGAGTTGGCACAAATGCCAAGAAGTTCATCTATAGCATAATAGAACCTTAAGAAGCCATCACCATGCGATGCATCTACTAGAAGAGAGGTTGGCAAAAGTGGCACTCTCTTTCCAATTTGTACCTGACAATCCAAATTTGTAAGATACATAAAGAACCTCCTCTATGGTTCTGGGCTGTTAAGGAGGTTTTTTTTTGTTCTGGTGAAGGTTTTGTCTTACTGATCAGGTTGCATTTTATGGATTTCGGATAAAATCGGGTACATGAAAAAACATTTCATCAAATTGGATATCGCTAAGTTCTTGTGCTGCATTAAGTTGTCTGTTGCAGAGTGTGTTAATGTTTTAGCAAGAGTTGAGAGAATTCTTTGTTTCTCTGAGTTCATCCACTGAATTAGCTTTCTGGATTCTAAAACAGTTCGTAATCATTCTGTTTTGATTTGGATGTGGGGCAAGTATTCAGCTTACTCCAGATCCATTTTACTATCTGCAAGTACTAGGTCTGAAGTAGGACTTCTCGAACTACCTTGGTTATAGTAGATTTTGTTACTTCTTTACAATACATACAAAATGTTGGTAAATATTTGTAGTGTTTTAGCAGGTGATTTAGGTGAGAAAATATTCAAAGAACTACTCTTCTCATTCACGCAGAGGAAAAAAATCAATTAGAGATGAAATTTAGAATAATGTCATGTCATTACCAAACCTAGTCGTTCTTGAGTTAAAGTGCTTTTTAGTGAAGCAATGCCCCTCCAGCCTCCAGGTCTCCTCAGCCTGAATAGTACTGACATTAAAATTACAAGGATCATTACGGTGCCAGTTTGGCATCCATAGAAACCTTGCAAGTGTTTATGTTGTGCTGTTTTCTAGTTGTCATCCTATTTCCCTGTTGACACCCTGCGACCATTGCACTTGTTAAGGCAAAATGCAAATATAAGTGTTCAGATAAGATCCTATGGCTTGTTTAAAATTTATGGGCCCATGTTTACGTGTCTATCATGGTGACAGTTCATTATGATATATGCCAGTTATATACGCGTGCGCATGTGATTATAGTTAGATAGATATTTTAAACTATATATATATACGTATGTGTTTCTATTTGTATACCAAACGAAACCAAATCAAACCGAGCCTTATGTCCCAATCAATTGGGGTCAGCCACATGAATCCTTTTTTTCCATTGAGCTCTGTCAAGGGCTTGTTCATTTAGGCTCAGTAGACTCATATCTTTGCGCACTACAACATCCAATGTCTGTTTATGTCTTCTCCTCCCTGTAGCATTACTACCCAAAACTATCCTATCAATTATCTTTACTATTGCATCTACAGGTTTACGGTAGATATGTCCAAACCACCTTAGTCTATTTTCTCTCAATTTCTCCTCTATAGGTACAACACCATCCATCTCACGAATCGTTCGTTTCTAATCCTATCTCTTCTAGTCTCACCACACATGACACATCCATATCACCATTCTCATTTCAGCTACACTCATCTTGCTCACTTGTATTTTTGTATGTTTACCTTAATTTTTGTGGTCAACATATGTTTCTGGTAAGTAATTGTTGGTTTATTTTTCTGGCTCGATTTGATATGTATTACTAAACAAAAAACTGCTTATTTGCTCGGTGCAACTCTGTGAGCCGGATTTTATGCCTATTTCCTAATCCTAATTAGACATTTATTGACCTACCATCAATTCATATTAGAAGCTCTGCATGTAAGAGCACTAAAGTGATTACAAGCAACAATATGTTGGCATAATCTTTGTGTTCCATGTACCATTAAAGAAGTTAGATCAACTTACTTTTGGAAAACGTGTTATTTTGTGTCCACATATGGCTACGTATCAGATGAGGTAAAATAATTGCACTGCCACCATGATGGTGATTATAGCCAAATGCAAACATGACAAGTTTCGCTGCGCATCCACATCTATAAAAGAGAACCCAGTTAGTGACCTAGCTGGCCAGCGGCGTTGGGGCACTCAAACACTCAAGTCAGCCCCTATCATAAGAAGATAAATATGGACAGTCTATCGAGTAATTCTAGGTTGCTTACTGTAATCCTTGCGGGTGTAGTTGTATCTATTGTATGGGGGAGTTATTCTAGAAGCTTTCAAGGACTTGCTTTCGAATATTCTCACATACAATGAGTGGCAGTCACTTTCGCCGTCCTCCATATATATTCGGCCCAAATTGAATATGTTGTTCACATGGTAGACTCGGCCTACTGTGCTTGGCAACGTGTTGGCCTTGGCCCAAATCTATCTAGGCCACAACATGATAAATGTTGTGGGTCCTAGGCTGCTGATCATATTCCTTGAAACATACATATATTCAGTTCTCTTTCTGGCTTACATTGATGTTTCCTATGTCCTTTGTTTGCAGCTTTGCATATTCCCATCGAAATGTTTTTGGAAGAAACCAAAAACTTAATGTTTCCTTAGAGAGAGGGCAAATCGACTCGATATTTCGAATAAACTACACAGATCCGTGGATTGAAGGAGATGATAAGAGGACATCAAGGTCAATCATGATTCAGGTAATTTGAGGCTATCTTTCATAGCTACCAGTTTTTTTAATGGCGAGAAGCTGATCAATATTGGAACTACTGTTGGATTAGAATTCAAGAACCCCCGGCACACTTGTTCATGGAAACCAACCAGACGACAGTGGTCTGACTATAGGCCGGGTCACAGCTGGCATTGAATTCAGCCGACCATTCAGGCCAAAGTGGAGTGGAACAGCTGGACTTATTTTCCAGGTACTTCATTAAATTCGTGCTTTCTTGTCCTTGCTGTTTATGCTACTGTATTCTCTTTTGGTTCATAGTTGAAACAGTGTGGAATAGAGGTAATTACATGGTTGGTTTGACTTTTGTCTAATTAAAAGCTCTTCGGCGAGAGAGCGAGAGAGAGAACTGATGAATGAGGAGCAAAGTGAAATTTTGGTGGAAACAGGAAGTTAACAAATGTAATTTGTGCTTCTGGATTTATGATGATCATAGCTATATTATCAGCAATTTGTTTGTTTCCAGCATGCTGGTGCTCGTGATGACAAAGGGAATCCCATTATTAAGGATTTCTATAGCAGCCCGCTCACTGCAAGGTATGCATCTTTCATACAGCAAAACCTTTAAGTACTCACTGCAAGGATTTCTAAGTTGACTACCAAGAGTTCTCAGATCGACACATTTTCTGCAGTGGTAATACGCATGATGATACCTTACTCACTAAATTTGAGTGTGTCTACACCGGTTCTGGTGACCCTGGGTCTTCAATGGTTAGTTGCCCATAACATACTGATAAGGATTTTGCCGACTGCCACTATGGTCCATCATCATTGTCATTTTTGCAGTTTGTATTCAACATGGAGCAAGGACTTCCAATATTGCCGGAATGGCTGTTTTTCAACAGAGTTAATGCTCGTGCGAGGAAGGGTTTAGATATAGGCCCTGCTCGCTTTCTTTTGAGGTATGCTTATTTACCTGTAACTGTTGTGTTCTGTTCTAACTTCGTCTTACTTGTTGGAGCATCTTAACTGAAACTGTGACGGGGATAGCAAGGATGCTATGGGAGTAAGTTGTAACATTTTACCTGTCAACTCCCTCAATTTAGTTGTTGTTGAAGGGAATAAGCTGCATTTTTTTACTGTCAATTTTTCTTCCACTGACTTCAGTTGCTACTGGTACTTTAGTTTATCTGGTGGGCATGTAGTTGGCAATTTCTCCCCTCACGAGGCATTTGCAATTGGCGGGACAAACAGTGTGAGAGGTTACGAAGAAGGTGCAGTCGGGTCAGGGCGGTCTTATGCAGTTGGCTCTGGAGAAATCGCTTTCCCACTGGTATGTGATAAAACTATAAAAGTTGCATCTCATTTTTACTTGCGTTGTTTCTTGAAATTCTTCCAATGTTTTGTACATGCGCAACTGATGCTACTAGTCTAGCTGAAACTGTTTTTGGATGGATAATTTTATTTCTATTTTTTCCCTTTTATTGTGGCTAACATGGCTAATTATGTTCGCTGGCTCCACAAGAAACACTGCCTAAATGTGGTTGAAGCTGATTAGTAAACTTGGTGGAAATCCATGGACTATTATATTAATTGAATGCACTTGGGGAAAGATTGCTCCATTTTTGTGGCCTGGCCATCAAGGAAATGGGGCAAGCTTCCAGCATGCTGTATACAAGTTGGCATTTGCTGCAGCCATCTACCATGTGCGGCTTGAAAGTACTGCTACTATGCTAGGATTTTTCAAAATGTGCAAAGGTCTGTGGAGTCTGTTCTGGGCCCCGATGGCCTCAGATCTAAGGGCTTGCTTCTGTACTTGCAGGAAGGTTAACGATAAAGCAATCTAGTATCACAGACGTCTAGGCAGAACTTTTATCATTGATCAAAGGGTATACATTTGACAACATTTCCAAAGTAGTGTAACTTGAGCTGTAATAATATTTGCTACGATTAGTCCAAAAAATGTAATCTATGAAAGTACCGACACACCTTACTAGTCGTCGTATCCATGTCGGACACACCGGGGACGCGCGACATGCCTGGGACATGCCACATTGAGAATTTCTTATGCTTGAACTAGTAGTTATTTCAATACAGTGCTTTAAGCCTGTAAATACCAACTTCAGATTCTAGAAACCAGATTCTGTGTACCAATTGGAATAGTGCTCCTTGTATTTTGTCTCTTTAGCAGCTGATGTGTTTGTTTGGTGTTCAGTGTTCTTTATATTACCTAGGTTGCTTAGGTTCTGTTGTGTTTTTTTTTCCTTTGCAGTAGTAGGTGGTTTATGGTAAAAAAATACTGTTGAGAATAGGATATAATCTGCTTTATGGTAAGCTATGAACTACATCATGCATCAACCAACTATTGAGGCAGGTAGGTGGTTCATGCATGATCTTACAACTCGAAGCTATTGAGGTTTTACCACTTATGGATAGGTTCTGCTATGGAACTTATTGAACTTTTCAAGGAGAACGTTGAAATGATTCTGGAACTTTGTGGTGCAACCAAAATATTCCATTAGATAATTAGATAAACTCCCAAAATGGGATACAAAGCGCAAAGCTCTAGATAATTCTATTCTTAAAATGATAAAAGCTACTAAATGAAAAGACTCGCACTCCTCTTTATAGACTCAAAACCCTACTAACCCTAAAGACACTAAAATAACCTTAGTACCCTTAAATTGTATTACATCAGGACTCCTCCTCTAAAGGAAACAACTTGTCCTCAAGTTGGACAACATGACACAAAAACAACTAAATAAAGAAAGTATGCAGATTTGGATTATGCTTGTAGTTGCAATTTATTGATCACGTTGCCCTCTTGCAATAACCCATCTTCAATATGAGCTTCCGTTTGTGGACATCCACCGTATCCATACTCGTATGTACATAGACAACCCACTTGGCATATCTCTTGTGTAGAAAGAAATTATCAAAAATGGGCAATGACACTTGTTACCCACGCAAACCAAGAATCATGTAATATGAAGTGCAAAAACTCTAACTTCGCTTCATACCCCAGGCTTGCTTGACTAAAAACCATACCCAAAGGATCTTCAAGCCGTCCCAAGAAATCATCAAAATGGTCAACGACACTTGTTACCCACGCAAACCAATAATCATGTAACATGAATTGCGAAAACTCTAACTTCGCTTCATACCCGAGGCTTGCTTGACTAAAAACCATACCCAAAGGATCTTCAAGCCATCCAAATAGTCTTCACCCACTTTTCGCCACTTTGGAGCTTGTTCGGGCACCACAACATCACAAACTTGAACATCTAGCAATTGGGGCGACACAGAAGGCAACATTTCAAAGGATTCCTTGACCTTTGGTTCAGCCAACACTTCATCAAATAATGGAGCTTCCAAATCACTCCCATACATAAAGTTGAATGTCTTCGACCGAGGGCAACTCAAACGTGAAGTTTTGAGAGCAATCCACAACTCCGTTGTCATGGTCATCAATCTTTAGGTCACAGCTCTCCTCTAAGACTTGCTCATCTTCCCAAAGCATAGAAGACTCATAAATCGAAAGACTAGACATTTCTTGTTCTTCATTAGCACCCTCAATAGCCTTAAGTCCTCCTTCCACAACACTATCAATATCCTCACTTGGATACTCATCGTAGACGGGAATGTCTTCAAAGTCACATCCAAAGTCTTCTTTCGGAGACTCACCAAAGTTGGAAAAATCTTTAAAGTGATCCCCAAACTCTTCACTTGGAAATTCGTCAAAGATTGGAATGCTATCATACTCATAGTCACCATCGCAACATGGTTCTCTCGCCTCCTTACCAAAGAGGGCATTAAGAGCATGCTCACTAGCCTTTTCACCAAATTCCAACTTGAGAAATGGTTCTCCATACTTGAAGCATTCGAATATTCCACTCGGTGACGGGTTTCTAGCCTTCAAGATCGATTAAAGGTTTGATTTTCAGTTGGGACAGCCCCCAAGAACTCTCTCTTACCAAAACTAGTCGAAGAATTGGCATTGGGATTATGATAGAAAGGGGAGAATTCTTCCTTGAGCTTCTTCTTCATCTTATCCTAATCTCTAATCCTTTCTTTGCCTCTCCTTTGACGACTAACTTTTAGTTGTGTCCACCTATCCGAAGCTCTCTCCCTCCAAGGCAACTAGATACAAAATTTACCTTCTTTTCTTTGGTAACATGATAATACTTGAAAATACTATCAATATAGTTTAACCAATCAACAAATTCTTGTGGACTTTCACAAAACTTGGGAAGTTCATTATCACTCAACTTTGCTCTACGCTAATGCGGAGCTAACAAAGGATCCTCAAATTAAATTCGAGTATTCTCAACACAATCACTACCTTTGGTTGGAGGTTGCAAGTAACGCACTTCCTCAACCATAGTAGTAAATTGTTTACTCAACTCTTTTACCTCATGGTTTCGGTGGCCAAAGGCATGTTCTTCGCCATCATTCACCATAAATGCTCTACCCCCACCTTCTCTTCTACCTCTACCTTCTCTATGAGCCATTACAACACCCAAAATCAACTCCAACAACCAATTCAACCTCAATCAAGCAAAACCTAGTCAATTGGGACCCAAACTTCAACAACTCACCAAGAATCACCAATAACTCCAAATACTGACCAAATCGATACAAATCGCAACAAACTTCAGCAAATTAGACAAACCCAATTGAAATCTGACCTGGAAATCGATTAACAGAGGCTGAAAATCCACTGGGTCAGCTTGAAATCCTCTGTTTGACCTAAATCGCACCCTAATCAAGTCATTCGAGCAAGGAACAGCGAGATTCGAACTCTAGATTGCTGATTTGAGAGCTCTGAATCTGATTTGAGTGCCAATATAGGGTCTCGAAGGTCTGAAACACGATTTCGAGTGCTGGTCGACTACTAAAATAGGTATTCGAAGGCCTGAAGTGCAATTTCGAGCACTGAAATGGACCTTAATTACCAGTTCGAAGCTTGAAACAAGCAGATCAGTTGCCGAAACAGTGATTTGAGGCTGGTAAAGTGGGATTTGACTGCTGTAATCATGATTCAAGTACTGGGTAGAGCTCGAAATGGTGTGAACTAGGTGCGAAATGGGTTTTGATCGACCAAAACAGCAAAATCAGCTCTGAAAATGGTCAATCTATGGGTTTTGAGGGTTGAAATTGAGATTTAGGGTCTTGGGTTGAGTAGATTTGGAGCAAACAAGTGATTTGGGGGCTCCGGCGAGATTTTTCGGCGCCGTTTTAGGTTTCCGGCGAGGTTAGGTTTCTGGCGAAGTTTCTGGTGAGATGAAGGGTCAGGATCTGAGCTGGGAGCTCTGATACCAAATGGTGCGACCAAAATATTCCATTTGATAATTAGAGAGAGACTCACAAAATGGGATACAAAGAGCAAAGTTCTAGATAATTCTATTCTTAAAATGATAAAAGCTACCAATGAAAGACACTCACTCCTATTTATAGACTCAAGACCCTACTAAGCCCAAAGACACTAAAATGACAATAGTACCCTTTCAAATTGTACTGCATCACTTTGGGGTTTATAAGGAGTGGTCAGTTGATATATTTCAGTGTAACTAAAATTAGGAAAGATACCTTAATCGTGATGGAATCAATGGAATATGTGGGAAACATATTTACAAAGACAAGAGTTGTTTTAGTTTGATGTAATTATGACTGGAAAAAAGGGGGTAAAATATACGGTAGAAAGCTTAGTTGGAGGAACCTCCTATGTGGGTGGCGAATCCACCTCAGAACCTCGCTCCCGCACTCCCAAGTCAAGACTCTCCTAGAACCTCGCTCCCATTGAGAAAGGTACCCGCTCCCAACTAGGATAGAAGCTCAACCTCTTAGGCATACAAATCCCAAAAGAAACAAAAACAAAGATACCAAGCAAGAGAAAAGACAAACTAATGATATGAACTTAGAATTTGCTCAATTACTTGATATAACCATACTATTACTTAGTTAGTAAGACAATCTTTGCAATTGACATGAATGACGCATACTAATATTTACTTGCATTACATATTTATATTTTCATGTATTATTCCTAAAGGCTCCCCCTCCCGAAAGAGGAGCTCCTATAATCCTTCGCCCCCGCTCCCGTCTCGGCTTCATTCAACTAAGCTATGGAGAACAGTTGGAATCTCGTATTAAAAGTATTAATAATTTTATGTTTCGCAATCTAAGAGGTAGAATAATATTTTCTTTTTGACATTTAACTATATTAAAAGACATAAAAATATTTAATTAATTTTCCCTAAACGCTCCCAACGGCGCTCCATCACTTCTATGATCATTCGCTCCCCCGCCCCCGCTCCCCCTCCCACTTCGTGCAACTAAGGTAGAAAGTGCTTGAAGGGCAGAAAATAGAAAGGATCAATAATTTTCGACAAAATAGAGAATGATATAGGCCCTGACACTTGGAGAGAGTCATACCTCGCGCCTAAGGAACACAGAGACGGTGAGGCCAAAACAAACCAAGCCTTCCATTTCACTTAATATAATATTAGGACTAGAAAATTCAAATAAGATTACGAATATGAATATATAAAATTAGAAAAATAAAGTACCAAGTGTGCATGATATGGATTCGGTAGTAACAAAAGTCCCTGCGTACTTGATGATGCACTATCTTATCAAAGTATATTCTTCTGTTTCTTTTAATGATTAATATTTCAGCTCACACGTAGAGTTGGAATGGTTTGTTATTTGGATTTTTCTTGAAGTGGTTGTGCTCAAGGACATACTTTTGCAAAATAGCCAAGTTTTTTGCCGTGTAATTTTTGAGAAGCCACGGGGCATATTAACCACCGAGTGGGTAACATGTACTTTTTGTTAGGGTTATGTTACATCTCTCCTCTTGCTCTCTTTTGTTTTGATTATCTCACAACGCTCTTATCATAAATTTGCAGTTGGGACCTGTGGAAGGGGCTGTTTTTGCTGATTATGGAACTGATCTTGGATCGGGTCCAACTGTACCTGGTATGTCATTTGGCTTTTTATTATTCTTATCAATTTGCATCCCTCTTTTTTTCTGTTTTTGTTATCTCGTGAAAACATGGACATCTGATTTTCAAGGTTAAAATACTTCCTGTATTTAAAGTGAGTTGTACCGTGTGTTCAAATGCATCTTTGTTCTTACTTCCACTTGGTTTGCACTTGACTGGAAAGTCACCCAATTTCATGTGCATTGAGGGACTAACCATCCGTTCCATACTTCCATGGTATCTAGATGATTGGGTCCCTACCAGAAATATTTATACTCCTTAGAGTAAACTAATCCAATGAGAATAGCGGTTAAGATCGAGTTTTGTTTGCAGAGACTGAATGACCAAGTTTAAGGTGTTAATAGTAAAAAAGTTTAAGGTGTTAAGAGTGAGTTAAACAAAATATAGACCATATAAGAATAACACATCCCTGAATCGGCTAGCAAAGTATATACGTAATAAACATATATATTGCGTTACTTTTTGGTGGTTACTTTGGTCTTATTTCTGCCTAGTTTATGTCATTTTCTTACTCAAACTTTGGTAGATGGGGGGAAGGTTTTTTGAAAGATGGAAAAACCTCCGACTAATCTTTAGGTGGCTAGCTGCTGTCTAGCAGCTTTGGCGCGGCTGCGCCCCTCTTCTACCCAGCTGGCACGATTTTTAGAACATTTGCATGATAGTATGTGAAATCTATTATACAGGCACGACACGGTTATAAACATCCACTCAATTTCATAGAATGGGAATTAATCCTTGTCCATCACGATTAGCAAAGTAAACCCAAAGTCTATGCCAAAAAAAAACAATGTTACTTGGCTGGAAGCTTCATCTATACCTAGAGGATGGTTTAGTGGCTCATGGTGTCATAACCGTTGAATCTTCAATGGCGGAAGCCATGGATTTCTTCAAAGCTGCTTGTGTCTCTCATCTAGTCCTTCGGGATGTTCAAAACCTTAAAATCGTGGTAGGGCTTTCTTTTCATGGTTCTACCCCCCACGAATGTTTCAAAACTAAATTTTCATCTACAACATCGATCGTCTAGACAGGCGTAATTACCGTCTGGATGGACTTACCGGGAGCAGAGGAATTATTTGGACTTCGATTGCGGAGCATTCCGATAGAAATTGCCGTTATCTCCAATTTTTTTTTGAATCATCTACAAAGCATCTTCGTAAATCTCGTTTCACGTCCAACGGGTATTGAAGCTTGCAAATATGAGAAACAATGTGACTTAGGGTGCTTAAATGGGTCAAGCATTTATCACTAGCCCATTGAGTGAATGGGCCATTATGTGAATGCACAAATTGAATAGGCCAACAGAGTCACCACTTTATTTGTTGGATTGCATATGAAGCATCATGTTTGAATGTCTCTTCCTAAATAAGTTGCTGTCGTATCTTTGGAAAGGTGTCGGCTCATCTTGGGTCAAACTGTGTTTAGATCATGGTTTCATAAAGGTATATAAGGCGGGAGTGGGATATGTGAAAATTATAAGAAGATAATTCACTGAAGAAGCTAAATTGACTTCTTTAGTTCCGTGATCTTATTCCTTTATCTGTTATAAGTCCCACTGCAATCCATGATTCAAACACAGCGCGTTAGGCTGCTGAAACTGTAAATGCAGTATGAGAAGTTTAACTTGCATTTTACTGCTCAGGTGACCCTGCTGGAGCCAGGCTAAAGCCTGGAAGTGGATATGGGTATGGATTTGGAATGCGGGTGGACTCTCCTTTGGGGCCTCTACGACTTGAATATGCCTTCAATGACAAGAAAGCTGGGAGGTTTCACTTCGGAGTTGGTCACCGAAATTAGGATAGATTTTTACATCCACTTGTAGGTGATAATTATGTATGTAATTCTTACACTAGCAATTTTTGTTGTTTTAGGTGTTTTGAGCTGCATTTTGTTGTCGATATTCGTATGTGCATGTGTTGGGTAAGTTGTTTTGACCATTTTTTTTAGTGTTTGTTTCCCCATTTCTCCTGGACGAAAGATGTCTGCTTTTGATTGATTAATTCATTAGTTGTTTGTGAATTTTATTCAGAGTCGTGTTTTTGTGTTTGTGTATTTTCATATGTTACTCTTAGTAAATACTCCCTAGTATGGTTAACTGGATTATTGTAGGGGCTGGTTTTAGTGATCTTTAAAGCTGTTGACGCATGGGGATTGTAAATGATGGGAAAATAATTATGTTTTTTCTTTTGTTTTTATTTATGTGAACTCCAAATTGGGTCTATCTCACCAAGGTTTGAAGGTTTTGAATACTCTCGCGCTTCGACTACTCACGTACCTCTATAGTGTGGATCTCGGAGTTTTATGTGTAGGCTGGGGTTTTGTGTGTGGAAGATGAGTGAAAAGGGCTGCTTGTAGGTGGATTGGAGAGAAAGAGCATATCAAAAATCCAAGGAGTCCTTTTTATAGATTTTTGGAAAGGGTTTAGGTAAATTAATGGAAAGTAAATAAAATCTGAAAATATGTAACACAATCTCACCAAGATACTTTCTTAGAGTGTTGGGCAAGTAAAATATCTGGCCATAAGGAGTTTAGACCGATAAAAACATGGTTTATGTGAAGCTATGCTTTGGAAGGTTCGGAATGCGGAAACATCTGTCGGCTGCCACTCATAGTGCAGGTCGCCGCTTGGACAAGCAGCCGACCCTTATTCTAGCGGCCGCCACTTGTAGACACTTGTAGACGGCACATGAGTCCAAACTTTGCAGGCTCCGAGATACTACCAAAATCCGATTTGCTCGTGGTTTGAACCGTTGAAAAACTTGTTAAATATACTTTCTAACCCAAACAGTTTGGTCCAAAATAATCTCTCTCTCTGCCCGACATCCTGAACAACATGACGATCTTGAGTTGGAAAAGGGATTAGGTTAAAGTGCAGAATATGAGGTTTATTTAGGGTGAACAAAATCACACTTTTTTTTTTTATTAACAACAAAATCACACTCAACTCTAAAGAATTTCTCTTGCCTACAGCCCAATCTGCTTAAAAGTGCAATTTATTTTGCTGGGATGCCTGATGCTTCTAAAGCAGGCTTTAGCTGACGTGTTGGGTGATCTCCACTCTCCAGTGAAATACTCCCTCCGTCCCATAATTTTTGTCTGATCAGTAAAACGAGGACTTGAAAGTAATACAAAATTTTCAAGACAAATTCAAATTTTTTTAACAATTTACTAGGTATCAACGAGTACTGTTAATTTATGAAAAAAGTTTGAAAATTTTCTTTTAAGAGACTTGTTATTTTTAGGTCCTCGTTTTGCGGACCGGACAAAAATTATGGGACGGAGTGAGTACTTGGGTGTGCCTTCGATTCGTTAGAGACCCATTTCCACTGATTGTGCTGTACTCAAGAACAAGATTTTAGGGAGAATTCACAGTTGGACGGTAAAGACCCGGCATTTTATGAAATGTTTTTTCGAAAATAAAGTTGAGGAATTTTGAGGAAATGTTCAAAATGCTAGATTGTGGGTTGTTGTGCAAAATAGATTGGATTTGAACCATTTGGTAACACATGAGTTGATATAGGGGGGTGCTGTAATTCTTCAAACTATGGTATAAATAGCAAGTGGGAGGAGAGAGAAAACATTTCCCCCTTCCCCATACATAGACGGCCCTCTCTCTCTCTCTCTCCATTTTTTCTCATCTCTTCCACCAAATCCTCCACAAACACCCCACCTCCACTCAAACCAAGCATAGATCCGTCATTTACACATGTTGGGGAGCCTGGGTTGCGTTGGTTTCACTCCGGGAGCTTGCATTTTGGTTGGATTTTGCTTGGAAGGCTAGGGTTTTGCTTTTGCTTGATTTGGAGCTTGATCTTGAGGTAAAGACTTCTTTATCTCATATTTCTACATGTTTATGGCTTGAATGTTGCATAAATTCCATGATTTCCCTTGTATCCTTTGTTTTCCTTGAAAACCCACTTGACTTGGAGTTTTGGTGTTCATTTCTCTTTGAGTTATGAAATTAGTTGTTAAATCCTTGGATTGATTGATGTTCCTACTCTTATTTATGCAAATTTGTTGTTTGATAACTTGAAATTCTGAGTTTGGACCTAAATTTTGAGTTTTGGGTTTGGACCTAAATTTTGAGTTTTGGGTTGAAATTCTACTCCACGAGAAAATCTACAGAAATCTGTTTTTCGCCCTGCTTGCTGGAATTTCCGCCTGAGTGGAAATGGGACCCCCATCCGGGCGGTTTTGACAGATTATTCACCTTGTTTTGTTTTGGTTCGGGTCCCTCATTTGGTACTTGTTTGGCCCTTGTTGTCCCGTTTCGCGTCGAATACTTGTAATCGTACTTGGACTACGGTCATCAAACAAATGGTTTCGAAGACAAACATTAAGTTATTGAGTTTGTTAATCGTGAACCCATTGGACACACGTCACAGGAAGACGTTAGAAACATGTGTTGGTACACAGTGTGAGTAAGTGAACGGGTTTGATGATGACTTGATACACGGTGTGAGTAGACTAAAAGTTATTAAGTTTGAAGAAGATAAATGATTGTTTTAGAGTAAACGAGAGAAATTGAAAATGAAAAAGGAAAGAGATAGTTGGATGTGTGTATGCAAGGACACGTTGAGTAGACAAAATGAGTTTTAAGAGTATAAGGGCAATTGTGGCCACCAATGTAAGTCTGACACATGATTACACAGAAGAATGGGTTATGAGATCATGTCCTTGAGTTTAATGAATTACGCCTTGACGGACACCATGGGAACACGTGGTATTGCATTCTAAGGGAACATATGTCATTGTTTTGTAGGAGACAAATGAGATGTGTCAAGGTTTCTTTATTGAGTGGTTGACTTATGGTGATGTCATGAGAGGGATACACGCAAATCATTGGGATTTTAAGGTGAATGATTGGTTAAGAAATGCATGTGGACTATATAGTTAACCCTTGAAGAATTATATGTTAAACACGTGATTGTCGAGAAAGGATGAGTTATGATACTTTTAAGGGTGGGTGGATGACAAATTCTTGTTAGGGCTTGAGAATTGAATATAGATGAATATTTGGAAAGATTGAGTCACCTTATGCAAACGTTGGTTTACATTACCACTGGGACCACCACTAGGTGAGTTGCTGGGAATGAGTATATGGTCATTGGGACCACCATTAGCTGTGTTGTTGGGAATGGTTATATGGACACCGGGACCACCATTAGGTGTGTTGCCGGGAATACCGTTATACGGTAAGGATGAAAGTAATGTGAATCGGTGAAATTGTGCATATTAACATAGTGATTTATAAAGGAATATCTAGCTATACGGTTATTGGCAAAACACTTTTGACACAATGGATATGACGACAAGGTTCCAGACACAACTTGTTGTAGGGATTTATCGACATATAGAAAGAGGATTTTCACTGACAAAAAGAGTTTTAAGAGCACTAGGATACTTTAATTCCCTTTGGTCTTGAATTCGTATTTTTGATTATTCATCTACCGTATCATGTTATCTCCTCGTGCTCATTTCATACCATTTGCATTTAGTGATAGTAGATGAGATTTTTCTACTAGGCTAGTGTAGCCTCACCCTATCAATTTCAGGAACCGATGAGGAGCATGATGCGGAGTGCTTGGATTGTATGCATGCCCTTGTTGTGAACTCATTGGCATGAAGTTATTACATCATCTTTGGGAAAACTACATCTTTTGTAAAGATGATCTTGCAACTTCATAATTCGTTTATATCTTTAGACATTTGGGAGTAATGTAATAACTTTTAAAGGGAAAATTTCAAAAAACCCCCCAAACTTTGACCTCAATATCAAAAATACTCCCATACTTTCAATTTTTTCAATTAGACTCCTAAACTTCACTTCCGTTAATCAAAAACACTCCTTCCGTCTGCATCTGTCAAGTCACTAACGGGAATCGCTGACCTGGACAATAACAAAGCAAATACCACGTTAGTGGTTCATTTTGGAGGGAATAAGAGGCACGTGAAACTCACGCCCCCACCCCATAACCTCCCAGAATCACCTTTTTCCTTTCTCATTCGACTTTTTCTCTCTCTCACTTCATCTTCTCACATCGTCGAATTAGGGCTCCACCATCTGGGGTGATTAACATCAAAAGCGGGTATTACGTTGGTAATCGTGCCTCCTGATCGACAATGGCTTGGTGTATAAGAGACAGTGGAAGTGATCCTCCCCCGTACGGTAAGAGTGCATGTCTCTGTTTGTGATTTTTTTGGGGGACCCAAAGTGAAAACTTTACTTTAATTGAAAGGATTGGGAAAAGTGTACTGTTATCAGTTGTTTATTACATCTTGAACATTGTTCATTGATTTTTTTAAGGTTTCTTTAGTGCACAACAGTGTTGTTTATTACTATTCATTTTGTTAGGGTTTCTTTGTACCCCATCTCATCTGTTGTTTATTTATTTGTTTTCTAAATTGCATGTCTGTTTTAAAACATGCAGATAGGTGTCATGGTCACTTCACAATCAAAATGCATTATGGTGGGAGGGTTGAGGGTAAAAATTATGTGGGGGGGTCATTTGGCTTTATTGATTACTGCCATGAGGATGAGATTAGTATTATTGAGCTCTCTACCATGGTAAAAGATCTGGGGCACAATATTAGTAACGATTTCTACTTGAAAGTGAATGGGGATATTAGATTCATAAAGTCAGATGCTGAGGCACTTAGAATATGTCAGCTTGTGGATAGCAATAGGTTGGTGAATGTGTTTGCAGTGTCCAATGTAGATGATGTTATTTGCACACAGGGTAGTCAAATTGTAAGTGACAAGTTAACGGGAAAGAAAGGTAAACGAAAGGGAGAAACTATCATAATCAATGAACAACTGAATGATAGTGATTCAGATGATTATGATCCAGATTCTAGTTCTTCTGATTCTGATTATGAGGAATTCAATGACAGTGATGGTGTGCTTGAGGAAGATGATGCATTATTTGAGGTAAATGTGGATAGAGAATTAGAGTCTGATGGAGGAGAAGAGGAGTGTCACCCTGATGAAGTTGCAGAGTTAGATGAGGGCAGTGATGATGATACTGATGAGTTGTTGAGCTATAGCTCTTCAGATTCAGATGATGACAGTGTGAGGAAAGTACGTAAGAAGAAATACCCCATTTTTAATGAAAACACTGACATATTAAACCCTATTTTTTCTATTGGAATGGAGTTTAAGACTCATGCCATCTTTAGGGATGTAGTGAAAGAGCATTCCATAAAGCTAGGGAAGAAAGTTAAATTCAAAAAGAGTGACAAAATGAAGGTCAATGCTGTGTGTTTAGGTAGAAAAGGGTGTCCATGGTTCATCTAGGAGCATGGGTTGAGGGGGATGGAGTATTTAGGATTAAACATTACATTCCACACCACACTTGCACTAGAGCTTACAATGTGCCTTGGGTTAGTACCAAATGGATAGTGAAAAGGTATTATGATAGGATTGCAAAAAACCCTACTTGGCCCACTCAATCCCTTGCTGATACAATTGAGGCTGAGTGGACAGTCCATGTTGATAAACAAAAGGTATTCAGAGCTAAAAGGAGAGTACTTTCTATGC
>JAXBDA010004694.1:0-27673 GCA_036023075.1 Gaultheria prostrata
TTTTATTGAAAACTTTATTCACATAAACAGTAAATAATTATTCTAAAGAAATAAATAACAGTGACAAGTCAAGCAATGCAATAAAATGACATATTGAATAAACAAGTAATGCAACAAAACATTTAAAACACAAATAAATATTTAATTGAAATAATAAATAACATGATGGGATGTAATGGTAACAATCAAAAGCCAAAGGGGGGTCAGTGTAATAAGAGGTTTATAAGTTTTTTCCCAAAACAGAGCATCAGAACCCGAAACAGAGCATGCAAAATCGATTTTTGCCTCTGGCACCGTGCGGTGTCGGAATAGATACCGCGCGGTGTAAGCCTGACACCGCGCGGTGCCACTGATAGCACAAAATTTTGAAAAATTTGATTTTTGTCAGAATGAAAAGGGCTTCTGTTTTCTTTGTTTTGGTTATGAAAAACAAGTTCTTTGATGATTTTGAAAGGGTTTGAAAGAGATTTTAATGAGGAAATATACCTCCATGCACGAACGGCATTTCCACAACCAGAAATGGGTTGCCTAATGCACGATCAGAGAGGTTGAGATTCGTTGAAAATGCTCTTTCAAGCCTGAGAAGGAGCTACAGAGCTCTTCTCTGACTTGGTAGAGTCCCCTCAGAGCATAAGAACTTCAATATGAACACGGGCTTTATACCTCGAAACACCTCGGGTGAAATACGAGAAACCGATTGGGTTGAGAGTAAGAAGTTTGTGGGGCAAGGTTTTGGTACGACTTTTGAATTGAGGGTGAGTGAAAACTGGACATTGAAGAACAGGGGCCTCTTTCTGGGTTTTGGAATTGATCGGTTTTTATACGTGAAATCTCCCAACTCTCCCTCACTCATTCGGAGGAGATGAGTATATATGAGCAAAGGGGTGTCGTGTGTTCCCTCCATGAGTAAGATTCGTACGCCAAGAAAGTGAGCTACGGGTAGGTGATACCGTGTTACGAAACCCAGATTCGAGTTGCAGAAACAGAGCCGGGATTCGCGGGATGGGACAAGGTGCCGTACGGTGCACAAAGATGGACCGCACGGTGCATATAACTACACCGCATGGTGTTGGTGGAATTTTAAGCCGTACGGTTTGGGAAATGAAGTCGTGCGGTTCAGGTGGTTTTGGGATTTTGGTTCTTTTGACCCATTTGACCCAAGGGACTGCTCCGAGGTATATTTCGTGTTCTTTTCATCATCGGGGATGCACAAGTCATCAAAATTGGGGTGTCTACAGCACCCCTACTGGAGGAGGCAAGAAATACTTTGCAACATTTATAGATGATTATTCTAAGTATTGTCATGTTTATTTATTGCACTCAAAAGATGAGGTTCTTGAAAAGTGTATAGCTTTAAAACTGAAGTTGAAAATCAATGTGGAACACCAATAAAGCATTTAAGGTCAGATAGGGGTAGAGAATATTATTTTCCTGATTACTGTGAGTCAGTAGAAATAATTCATGAGAAAACGGCACCGTATACTCCACAACAAAATGGAGTGGCTGAATGGAAAAATAGAACTTTGACTGCGATGGTTAATGCTATGCTTAGCAATTCGGGATTAGGCACCGGTTTGTGGGGTGAAGCCATGCTTACCGCTGCTTATTTTTTGAATAGGATTCCTCTCAAGAAGTCTAAAGTAACTCTGTATGAGTTATGGAAAAAGAAGAAACCTAACCTAAGTAATTTTAAAACTTGGGGTTGTAGAGCAATTGTGAGATTGCCGAAACCCAAAAGGAAGAAATTGGGTGAAAAATGGAATTTAATGCATATTCCTTGGTTATGCTTTACATAGTAAGGCATATAGGTTTCTTGTTTCCAAACCAAATGATTCGTATGGGGTAAATACCATAATTGAATTACGGGATGTCATATTTTATGAAATTAGGTTTGTACCTATTCCGAAAGAGGTTGATGAAGAGAATGAACCAATCTCTTATGGGCCTGAAACAGAGGCAGAACCTACGGAACAGGTCGAACTTAGGAGAAGTAAAAGGGTTCGAGTTGCTAAGTCCTTTGGTCCTGACTTTATAGTTTATCTACTTGAAGGAACTAGAGACACTACATGTAATCGGATCCCTTGACGTTATGAAATCACAAGACTATGCTTTCTATAAAGAAGCAATCTAGGATGAAATGGATTCTATCATGGGTAAATGATACATGGATTCTTGCTAATTTGCCACCGGGTTCCAAAGCCATTGGTTGTAAATGGATTTTCAAGAAGGAAATGAAAGTTGATGGCACGATAGACAAGTTTATGGCACGGTTAGTTGCCAAGGGATTTACACAAAAGGAAGGTATTGATTATTTCGATACCTATGCACCGGTAGCAAGAATATCTACTATTAGAGTTCTTCTTACTTTAGCTTCGATGTATAAACTTCATATTCACCAAATGGATGTGAAAACTGCATTTTTAAATGGTGAATTGGATGAAGAAATTTATATGAAGCAACCGGAAGGGTTTGTTGTGCAAGGACAAGAACACAAAATATGCAAACTTGTTAAGTCTCTTTACGGACTTAAACAAGCACCTAAACAGTGCCATGAGAAGTTTGATAAGGTAATTGTATCAAACGGCTTTAAGATACACCAATTGGATAAATGTGTGTACAACAAATTTACTGGGAACCGAGGTGAAATCGTTTGTTTGTATGTGGATGATATGCTTATCTTTGGTACCGATTTAGATAGCATACAATTATCTTTGGTACCGATTTAGATAGCATACAAAGTACAAAGGATATGCTTACATCTAGTTTTAGTATGAAAGATATGGGTGTAGCTGATGTAATTCTTGGAATTAGAATCAAGAGGGAGGAAGGAAATATAGTCCTTACTGAGTCACATTATATTGATAAGATACTGAGGAAGTTTAATCACTTCGACAGTAAACCGATTCCTACACCATATGATCCACATATCAAGTTGTATCCTAATGCCGGTAGAGCATTATCACAACTAGAGTATTCTAGGGTGATAGGAAGCTTGATGTATGCCATGATATCTACTCGACCGGACATTGCATATGCGGTGGGTAAATTGAGTAGGTATACACATAACCCGAGTAATATTCATTGGAATATAGTTAATCGGGTTTTGAGGTATTTGAAGAAAACTATGGACTATGGGATAGTTTATAGTGGATATCCTTCGGTTCTAGAAGGATATACGGATGCTAGTTGGATAGCCGAGAATGAGGATCACTTGTCTACAAGTGGATGTGCCTTCACTCTTGGTGGAGGAGCCGTTTCTTGGGGTTCAAAGAAATAGAGCATAATTACAGATTCGACAATGGCAGCCGAGTCTGTGGCACTAGTGTCGGGTAGCAAAGAGGGAGAGTGGTTAAGAAGTATGTTATGGGAGTTACCCATGTGGCCAAAACCTATGCCACCGATATCTTTGCATTGTGATAGTCAGTCAACACTATCACGGGCTTACAGCCAGGCATATAGGACTTAGACATAGCTATGTGAGGAATTTGATAACCGATGGGGTGATAACCATCGATTATGTAAAGTCAAGTCAAAACTTGGCAGATCCTTTAATAAAAGGTCTTGCAAGAGAGTTGGTGTGGAAAACATCACAGGAGATGGGACTTAAGCCCACTAAGATATAATCACTCCTGGTGGAAACTCGACCCAACGCTTGTTTAACTTCAAGTCCTTGAGTTCAATAGAACACGTGTCACATTAATTCAACACCGAATTTTCCAGCACAATTACTTTGCCAAAATTACTACAGAAATTCTTTCTTGTTTTATTGCACCGTTACTCTGCAGAAATGGTGTCAATAATTCCTTGGTTCTTTCGATCTTTTTTTAGACTCGGTATTTTGTCTGTCCTTAGATTGTGCGGACTCATGCAAAAGATCATTCGATCGGGCTTCGTTGTATCCTCGAACAGATTCGCTATCAACCCGGTGCACACCAAACAGTGGGGGTGAATACTGTTTTCGAAAAGCGACATCGTAACGTACCTCGAAGCAAGTTTCATCATCTACAGGTTCAAGTTTTGCGGATACTCTCGGATTTTGCACCAACATGAAACCAGTCTAGTTTGGGCATATATATGAGTGAATCGGAAAAACTCAGTTTAGGATAACATGGAATCAAAACCTATTTTTTTTAGAGATCAGTTCGGTCCGATTTAGAGGTCGGTTCAGTTCAGGGGAGAGAGACAGAGAGAGATAAATCTGCAACTATAACACCTAAATAGACAGATCAAGAGAGAAGGGATGATTACACATAGATTTATACACAAACATATATATATATATATATATATATAATATCCAATAAGGGATCTCATATATACTACGGTGTGGGATTTTTTGTTTGAGATCAAATTTCGATGATCCGAACGTTAGATGTGTTTAAAACATGTTTTTAAGGTCCAACGCGAGGATTTGTCAAAAAACAATACCCGGAAGGGCTTGATCCAAGTATTTTTCGATAAAAACGTACATTGTATCATCGAAATTTGATCTCGAACGAAAAATTCTGCATCGTAGCCCTTGCTAGAAATGCTCTGTATATATAAATATAAGTTCCACTTCTAGTCAGGGATCCTTGATTTTGTTTAAAGTCAGGGATCTCTCTCATTCTCGCATTTGCCGATTGGATTTGGATGATCCGAGCCGTTCAATGTGATTAAAACATGTTTTAAAGGGGTCCTCGCGAGGAATCATAAAAAAAATGACCGGGAAGGGCTTCATCTAAGCGATTTTTCATACAAACCGTAAGATATATATTTTATAAAAAACTGCTCGGATGAAGCCGTTTCCGGTCATTTTCTTTTAAGATTCCTCGTAGACACCCTTAAAAATACATTCTAGACACATTGGACGATTCGGATCATCAAAATTTAATCGGGAAAGGTGAGTTCCTGACTTTTGTTAAAGTCAGGGATCCCTAATTAGAAGTCTTCCTTATATATATATATATATACCAAACGCTTCCTATGCGGATGCCCCAACCTGCACAGTATCCGGCACCTTACTCACAGCCGTTGGATTCAATCCAACGACCCAGGCGCGTCTCTCACTTAAGAGATGGTTCGCGGGTCAAAAGGGTCATCCGGGTCAAAAAATGGGCAAACCCAATTCAAACCTCTCTCTCTTTCTCTTCAGTCGACACTTCTGAGATAAGAGAGGAGAAGAGAGAGAAACGAAGAAGAGAGAAACGACGAACGAGCTCCCCACGCCAATCGATCGACGAAGAAGATCCACGCCGACTTGAAGTTCCACGCCGGCTCCACTGTATCTTCCCCGGCTCCGATTCGTAAAGGTATTCTCCTTCTCTTTCTCTCTCTCTCTCTCTCTCTCGCGTTCTAGGGTTTCTAATCGATCTAGGGTTTCTAGGAATAAAAGTTTAAATGATAGATGTTTCGGTTTTTCAGATCATCACTTGAATGAAATTAAAAAAGTATGGATTTCTTTGTTCTCCTTTGATATCTTCCACAGGATTTGATATGTTCCAAAAGTAATAAGCTTGTGTGCTGTCAAATTTTCCAGTCCATGTTACTCTATTTTTTCCGAATCTTCGTTAGCTTGTTCTTTTCGTACTTAGAAGAGTCTTTCTCTTTACTGTTAAGTAAGCTTTGTGTTGCTAATGTGAAATGTCTTCATCCTAGGGTTCCATTGACTCTTGTCATGAATGGTTGGAGGCTAAAGTTCTTTCTAGCAGTTATTATTTTTTTTGGTAGACCTTACTAATGGATTTCCATTACGCAGACCAAGCGAACAAAGTTCTTTCTAGCAGTTATTATTTTTTTTGGTAGACCTTACTAATGGATTTCCATTATTCAGATCATCACTTGATTGCACAGAGCTTTTTCTTGTGTAAAGTTTCCTTCACAACTTGCCTTCTAGATTTTGCATTTAGGGATGACATATTTGTGTGTGACATGGAACTTAGAGCAAAACCTTCGTTTGTGTCAATATTCCCAGGTTTTATGTTAGTGCATCCTATTTTCTGATTGAGAGTTGGTAATTGTCCAAAATAGAGGTGTAGGTTCTGGGACAAACATGTGCAAAGATCTTAGTTTATAGTTTCAGTGTTTTGGAGGTTAAAAGGAAACTGCTTTAAGCCCCTATTCCTTCTAGTTAGAAAATTTTAAAGGTAAATTCAAAAGTTTTTAAATTCTACCCGACTGATATATCAAGCTTTTTGATAACTCAGAGTTGTGTATTTTTATAAGGTAACAATCTGCTTTGAGGGAGTTTGGCTATTTATTTTAAAGGTAAAGCACATACCTTAATGCATGAAACACATACCTTAATGTGAATTAACCTGGACATCCTTGATGCATGAAACACATACGTTAATGTGTAATCTGTCTCCAATTAGATGGAATTGGAAGGAAGCTATTGCGGAGATGAGATCGATTTTCAGATCATGTGCTTTTGTGGACAAATAGCACCACTGTGCAAGTCAAAATCCAAACCGAACCCAAACCGGAGATTCTTTGGGTGTTCCAACTACATGGTAAGATTTGACTGGATCTAATGTAAGATTATTTGCTGCTGTTTTGTTTTGAATGAACCATTTTGCTCTTGGTTTGTTTTTTTTGTTTTACTAGAATGAAGAACATTGCACTTTTTTTTGCTGGTATGACCCCCCACCGAATTTGATTAAAAAATCGGGTTTGAGGCCAATGAAGATTTGGAAAGAGAGAGAGGTGGGGAAGGCCGGTGAACAAGCTGAGAGCAGTTCTACCCCTTTGAAGAAAAATGAAGAAATTCATAGCGAGGGAAATGCAATGCAGATGAAGATTGATGCAATGCAAGTGGAAATTGAAAATTTGAAAGCGGCCAATCTAGTGAAGCATCCTAGACAAGAGTCCCAAAATATGGGAACATCCAAGTGGAGAGTATTGTTTTATGGTCTTGTGGGTTGGGTAGTGTATTACTTGTATACTTCACTAGGCAAAGGCAATCACTTAGCATTGCCTTAGTGGTGTAATGCAATCTGGTCTTCTTGTATGTTATTAAGGGCAGTTGTTTGGGCTATTTATGTTAGTGGCAATTGTACACTATTAGTTTAGCTAGTTCATTTGGTTCTCCTTTTGAATGCTTGTTGTCCAGTTGCAAAGTTTAGATTTGGACAACATGTGTAGCTACTGCAATACTCATAAAGGTGGAGCTTTCACCATTTGAACATGATGAGTAGAGACACAAGAGCCGGAATGCTCTCACTCTTCAATATCTCAAGTCTTGTATTGTATTTTTCGGCTTTTGGCCTTTGGTGAGCAAAAAGAACTGAAAAAAATCTCATCCAATGTTGAAATCCGTAGCGTGTAAAGTTTAGCGCATTTTTTATTTATCCGTGTGTGTGCACAACATTTTTTACCAGCTCTCTACCAAAATATTACTACTCCCATTTTTTTCCAGCTCTCTACCATTTTTTACTACTCCCACTAATCCTATCCCCGCGGGTGCGCAAGGTTGAAGTTAAATTCCTCATTGACCAATACTCATAGATGTGGGGCGCCAAAATATTTTTACCCATTACTAGTTAATGCAGACTATCAATGAAGTTGAGGATACCCATAAAAGTGGACTTGCCTGAATCTAACAAGATCACAGACATGAATTTAAAAATTACTGATCCAACATTTTCACATTTTCACAAAAACAGTACCAGCATTCTGTGTTCAATTCCAGTAGCAGCAACCTGTGTTCAAATTCCAGTACCAAATTCAGAACATAAAAAGAACTGTACAGAGCTCAAAAACCACTTCCAGATTCCCACAAAAACAGGCCATAACAAAAATAGTACAGAGCTCAAAAACCACTTGCAGATTCCCACAAGAACAGGTCTAACATAAGTTACAAATTCCCAAATATGTGTCTGGTCATAACTTCAAATAACAACAACCATGTCCAGATTGGCAATATTTTTTCAGTCCTAACAGGTCATAACATCAGTTACAAAAAGAATCAACTAAGTCCATGATCCACAGCATATAACCAATAAACTAAGTCCATATTAACCAATAAACTAAGGGCAGATTCAATCCCCACTTCCAGATTCGTCCTCCATGTCGTCCTCGTCCTCATCCTCGTCATTCAACCCTTTGCCATCTTGTGACAACCTGAAAGTTAAAACCAAAACAATTAAACATGGTTCACAAGTAAACAATTACTTGACCATAAAAAAATGCACGTACCTTTTTAAAAGTTCTGGACAATTTCTTTTGTCATGCGAAACGCCCACTTTCCCACAAGCACTACACTTCCTACCCTTCTTGACCATGGCCTTCTCTTTCCCTCCTTTTAGTCGTTTCCCACATCCCTTTGTCCTCACCGGAAGTGGTTCTTTCAAAGTAACTTGGCTTCCAAGAGTAAGAGGCGGTTGGATACTCATTTGGATACTACTCTCTTCGCCATCTACGTGAGAACTCTTCATCAACGCAAGCTTCTTTCGAGCAAGTACCAAACATTCTCCGACAACATCAGCTCCACCTTCAATTACTAATGCATCATCAATTACACTAGAAGCTTGTTGGAATAGGCTATTTCGCGTCACTAACATAGAAGGGTCGCATGTTTCATTCACGGCACGACCCAATTCAGGGAAAACTCTGCTAGCTTTTAATGATTGAAGCCACCGCTGCAAAATGTACTGTTCCGGAAGTTTCATAACCTGCTTTCTACTAAAGTACGCCATGATGTGCCGGCATGGAATTCCATCACATTCAAACATCTTACAACTGCAACTAAACAAGTTTGATGACTTGTCTAACGAAAGCTCACGACCCTTCGATCCACCCTCTCCCCTCCGCACATTGTACAAACAGAGATGTTCATCTTTACTTGTCCTCGTGACCACATACGCGTCCTTTTGACAAAGTTCATCTTGAAACTTGTAAAATATAGTTCGTGTATACAATTCACTCATTGTCGACTCCACTGCCCAAAATGTTTTGGTAATTGGCTTCTCATTCACATCTTTATGATCGAAATCCAATTCATTATGCCGCATATGAGCAAGTGCCCTATCAAACCGCGCCACAAATTCAAACAAAGAATTTTCTACTGACACAAACCGCTTGAAGAATGCATGACACCCTTCAGCGCGAGAACTACTAGTCATGTGGGCAGAAAATATGTCTCACAAATGCGGGAACCCATTTCGCACGAATTTCATACATTTCACGTAACCATTCATTGTTGGACAAGTTAGCTTTCGTTACTACCTCTCCCCATCTAGCTTCGAACTCTTTAGGGCTCTCCGATTTCCATATACAATCCCTCAACTCGTCATAATGTTGTGTATACTGAACCGCACCTAATTTTTCAGAAAATTTACTTACGATGTGCCAAATGCAATACATGTGTTGTGTATTTGGAAGAACTTTAGCAAAAGCTTTTGTCATCGCCGGACACTGATCAGTTATGATCATTTTTGGCGGCCCAGCTGGCATCACTTTCAACCATTCCTCGAAAAGCCATTCAAAAGCATCACTTTTTTCATCATTCAAGAACGCACACCCAAAGAGAGTTGTTTGCCCATGGTGATTAACCCCAACTATAGGTGCGAAGATCAACTTATATCGGTTTGTGTTGTAAGTTGAATCGAACACCACCACGTCCCCAAAATACCGGTATGATTCTCTCATGGTTGCATCTGCCCAAAAACAATGTTTCATCCTCCCCTCACCATCTAGGAAAAATTTAAATGCAAAATCGGGATTCTTTTGCTGTTTTCCTAGAAAATTCTCGTGCAACAAATCCACATCAAGTCCATCTAACTCTTTCCTTTTGTCCCTTGCAGCATTGTACAGATCTTGTTTCAAAAATCCAACATTGTCAAGACCCCCCGATTCCATCTCTAAAATACTCATTTGTTGCGACGGTGGCACATTTACAGCAGCTAGTTGATCTGTTAAGGCTCTTTTAGCAGCTGACATTTTGCGATGAGAACGCAAAAAATGCACCTTCCTAGGCGTCGCAAGAGGGTGGTTATGGCCCTCGACAAATTGGCTTATGACAAACCCCTTCCCTGACTTGTAATCTTTTACAATAGTGAGTTTCGCACCACATCCCTCTCTCGTTAGCCCCCGTTTCCGTATTGTGGGTTCCGAATTATGTTCCAACATTTTCCTAAACCCTTGTTTAAAGCAAACGTACTCCTTTCTAACTACTTCAGCTTCGGCCTTAATTCTGCTAGAATTTTTTCGTATCCCAAATCCAGCAGATCTAGCATAATTGTTGTAAAACTCGTGAGCGGCTTCTAAACTGTCAAACTGTTGCTTTATTTTAGGTCTCAACTCCTTTTTTACTTGAGGAATGTGTACTATTTGGGTAGAAGCAGCAGATGATACTTGTATATCTTCCAATGACTCCATCCTAAAGGGGTGTTTGTAAAAAATTTGGATTACAAAAGTTGATTCAGAAAATTAGAATAAAAAGCATCAAAATTAACAAAACATCAGTGACAAACACAAGAGAATTAACAGCTTCCTGACCCATAAGCAGAAGTTGAAGGCTTACTAAATAGTAAAGAGAGAGACTCTTCTAAGTACGAAAAGAACAAACTAATGAAGATTCGGAAAAAACAGAGTAACATGGACTGGAAAATTTGACAGCACACAAGCTTATTACTTTTGGAACATATCAAATCCTGTGGAAGATATCAAAGGAGAACAAAGAAATCCATACTTTTTTAATTTCATTCAAGTGATGATCTGAAAAACCGAAACATCTATGGTTTAAACTCTTATTCCTAGAACTCCAGTGCACAAAGCCATTTCCGAGAACTTCCATAGGGAATACTAACACTACGCAACTATAAACATGCAATATAAGCACCTTTAAAAGTTAAAACAGAACAATTTTCATGACGATTTTGAGAATTTTGAAATTGCAAATTTGCACCCAAAACACATGTTGATGAAATGGTACCACAGAAGGTGCATATCGTAACTATAACCAATAACTCTCAGCAACACTTCCTCCTCAACACAGCCCCTTCAAATGGTTTTTTACCTTGCTAGAAAAACTAGATCGATTAGAAACCCTAGAACGCGAGAGAGAGAGAGAGAGAGAGAGAGAGAGAGAGAGAGAGAAAGAGAAGGAGAATACCTTTACGAATCGGAGCCGGGGAAGATACAGTGGAGCCGGCGTGGAACTTCAAGTCGTCGATTGGCGTGGGGAGCTCGTTCGTCGTTTCTCTCTTCTTCGTTTCTCTCTCTTCTCCTCTCTTATCTCAGAAGTGTCGACTGAAGAGAAAGAGAGAGAGGTTTGAATTGGGTTTGCCCATTTTTTGACCCGGATGACCCTTTTGACCCGCGAACCATCTCTTAAGTGAGAGACGCGCCTGGGCCGTTGGATTTATGCCGGATACTGTGCAGGTTGGGGCATCCGCATAGGAAGCGTTTGGATATATATATATATATATATATAGAGAGAGAGAGAGAGAGAGGCGTCTGCTAAGGTCACACATCGTCATCATCCTCCATCCAAGGCCCCTCCTCCGCAAGCTTCAAGGTTGTCATCATCTGATCCATCAACGATGGCACCCGCTAGGGCAAACTGAGGGAGATAACAGATCTGCTATGACCTCGATAGTCAGTTCCTCCTTTTCTTCTTCGTTTAGAGGAGAGAGAGAGAGAGAGAGAGAGAGAGAGAGAGAGAGAGGGGAGGAGGAGGAGGAGGAAATACAATTGTCGCCACTCGCCTTCGGCCATGGCCAGAGGAGAATCGCCTGGGTCGGCGCCACTCCCACTCGTCGCCAGAGGAGGAAATGTTAGGGTAGGGGGAAGAAAGGGTTTGGGAAGACTAGGTATTGGGTAAACTAATAAGTATATATATAAGTCCAGTTTAGTCCGGTTCGAACCGGCTTTAAAACTCCCCAAACCGGGATCCGAACCGGTTCTCTATTTTTTGGAAGTCACTGAACCGGGCATTAAAAAACTGAAAAAAAATCCCTGTTCGGTCCGATTTTCTATTTTTTTTTTATTTTTGCCCCTATTCTAACTTGTTTTGATGTTGAGCTTTTGTTGCAGCTTTCTATAGACAGTTTCATGCTTGGGATATATTTTCTTTTTAATGTGTTTTGTCATGAAAGTGCCAAAGAGTGAGATTGTTAGCTCCAAAAAGCTTGAGCTTTTTGTGTTTGCAATTTCATTAACAAAACACATATTTCCCTTTATCCCGTTATCGAGTTGTAATTTATTTTATTTATCTTTTTAAAGTGTGTGTTTAGGAATGGAAGGAAATCAATGATTTTTATTTGTAATTGAGAGGCTGAGTTTTTAGGAAATTGAAGTGGAAGATAATTAAAGCAATCAAGGGATTTGACATTCAGTAGCCTCGGTGGGAAAGAAAATCAAGGAGATCATGTTTTCAATATATGGCAAGATTTTGTTAGAAAGGTGTTTAAGCGACTTGCCAGTTTATGGTAGCGCTATAAATGTTGACCAGTTAGGTCATATCCAAAGGACTATTCTCCCTCTCCCTATGGCAAAAAAAGACCTAGAAGCATGTCCTTTTTTGCAACAAAAAGAGAATTTTATAAATCTTTAAGAGGAATACAAAGATTAACGGGAACAAGGGCACACCAGGAAAAGCCACCCAAGACCCAGGGAAACATAGAAGGCAAGACGCCAACCAAAGAAAAGAAAAGCAACCTAAAACAGAACAGCCAAGCATCAAAGGATCAGAAACCGCACGACAACATCAACGAAGACCCCATCGAAACAAAATTCAAGACTCACAGCTCAAAGAAACAAAAAGACCACAAGCCCAAGCCACAACAACCAGAAAACAAAACCCAGGCCCCGGAACTGAAAAACAACCCAAAACACAGAGCCGAAACAAAAACAACCCCAACCAAAAAGCTAGCCTCAGAAAGCAGCAGGCAAAACAAAACTCCCACCTACTGCTGCTAAAAAAACAGCCTAAACAACCGAAACCATGCGAGAAGAATCCAAATCATCTGAGATGTACTCCCCATCCTCCAGCTCATCAGACTCACGGCTCTCCCTAGCCGCAATCTCCTCCTCTTGCATTTCCACAAATTGCTTTAAGACGAAATTTCTCCCCCCCCCTTTAACCTTAACACAAAAAACTGGGCCAATATCCATAGTTTTACCAGCTTCCTTACACAAAATAGAATTTCTATTTTGAATATCATAAGAAGATAATGATGAAGAGGATTCCTCCGTAGATTTTTGTTTCACTTTAGCAACCTTCATCCCGAGATCAGAAATGAGTTTCTTCTTTTTAATTTTCCTTTTTGATCTATTCATTCTCCTTTCAAGTTTTTGAATTGCTTCAGTGATTGATCTCTCCTTGGGAGCACAAATCTTTACTCTTTTCTTCATCCCAACATCTTTAGGCAGACCACCCAAGGGAATATGCTGACCACTTGAAGTAGGGTTCGAAACCGGGCAGCTCACGGTAAAGAGATGATGGACAACATCCTCAAGGGATCTTGAATCTGCTATAGCATCATCCTTCTCACCGCTCAAAGGAGGGAAAGTAGACTCACCGACCATCGAGACCTCATTCAAACTATTCTGCTCCTTCAAAGAGATTACACCCACATTGAAAAGATTCCCCTTACTACTCACCACATCATCCTTAGGATCCTCAGGATCCCTAAAATCTATCAAATCATTGGTTTTCTCTTCCGTAACCAAAACTAATTTTGCGATCACAATCATTATTCATAGAAATATATTCTACAACCTGTTCTTCGACAATCCGAATAGGATAAACTCTTCCATTATCCTCCAGGTTAATCACTTGATTAATAACATCAAAGAACTTAGTAGAAACCTAGACTTTACCAGAAGAGAAAGAAAGGCCTTTCGATGTACCTTCATCAAGAGTAATGATCTCTCCCCAATTCCTTCCAATGTTAAAGAAAGTCTCCGCATTCCAAAGATGTAGGGCACACCATAACATTTAATCCAAACTAAGCATGAAACATCCAAGGCCAAGTCAAGGGTCCATTGATGTATCTCCTCAAAAAAATTATCCAGCCAATTACAACATTTTTCATCAAGCATAAACCTCATAATCTCTACGGTAGGGAAAGTCAGCACGAAATAATTACCTCCCATTGATCTATTTGTATGTCAAGAACCCCCTCACTGATGAAAGCATCTCTGATTGACTCAATTGATCTACGAGAAGGAACCTTAGCAATTGCGCTTCTCAGCAGCCAAACCTCCCCATCCGCGATAGGTAGTTCACATGCTTTGATCGTAATCGAAGAGGACGAGGGGTTCGGTTCTTTCACAACATCCGCATAAGAAAGTTTCGAAGTATTCCCAACCTTTGTAAAGGTGTTGACTGGATTAATAAAACCCTTGGCTGAAGTTCTAAGATCAGAATGCTTCTTCAAATCGTTACCGGCACTAGGAGAGTTGAATCTAGCAATCTTTACATGCAATTTATGGTTTCTGATTAGAGCCCCATCCCAACTTTGTACTGCTCTTAGAGCCTCATCTCTGTGTTTAAATCTAACAAAACCAAAATTCCTCGTAGTCCTAATGCTCCTTTTATGCGGAATGTAAGCATCCACAACCTTTTTTGACACATCAAAAATTTGCCGTAACCAAACCACATCCATCGCATTTGGCAGATTATCCACGAAGAGTGTAACAAATTCAGACATCTGAACATCGGAGGAAAGAGATCGATCCCCCATTGAAAAAAAACCCCAACCGATTAAGATCGCAAAGAGCCGAAACAAAAAGATGCAGAGGAATTACCTTGAACAGAGAAGGGTAAAAACACCATCGGATCAAAATGAGTGGATGGGGTGGGTGCCAGCTGGCGACGAATAGGCGGAGAAGCGGCGCAGGGAGAAGGGAAAGGGGTAAGGGTTTAACGAAGGATCATTTTCTATTTCTTGAATGGTTTTCATGAAAAAACGGGGAGAAAAGGAGTGGATAGGGCAAGAGCTAACCTGGTCCAGGCACCGGATACGCAACGCAGGGAGAAGAGGAGGCGGCGCAGGGAATCAAGGGTTTAACTGAACTAGTATTCGTTAATTCTTACAGCTATCACATTACTACAAAAGAATAAGACCTAGAAGCATGTCTAGGGCTATTAAAGAGTTTATTGTGTTTGGAGTACAAATACGATGTGTATCATTGAGCATTAATAAATCTCCAAGAGTCGTTTCATCAACAACTACAAGTTTCAGAAAAGTCCTGAGGAGGATTCCTAGGCAATACAAAGTCCTTCGGTGGATTCTGGGAGGCAATCAGAAGGCTTGTGGATTCAAGGCAGAGACGGTCAAAGCACTCGGTGTGGTGAACATGGATTCGGCAAGTACATCTTAGGATCGATTGTGAGGATCCACTACAACAAGAAAGGGCAATCTCAGCATTTGCTTCCCAGCATTTCCAAATAAACCCCGGCATTAGCCTTTTAATTTTGTTCGGGCCGGAGAAAAAGAGGAGTCCCCAATTTTTCCCCCCAAAACTTTATTTCCCCCGAACTAGAAACAAGCCCTAGCCGCTCGACCTCCTGTTTCAGAAGAGTGATCGCCATGGAAGTGGTCTATGCTCTCAAGAATTTTCGAGCAGCGAATCTGGGCAGCTTTCAGCTTTCAACTTTCAATGTAAGTTTCAGGCATAATTTTTGACTGGAATTTTTTGTGGTTATTCAGTGGTTAGAATAATATTTTGATTGGTGTGATACTGTGATCGTTCTTAGTTTGAAAATTGCTACATTTGGTTAGGGCATATATGTGTTGGAATGGTAGAGAGGGCTATGATAATAGCGGAAGCGTCACAAACACACGCACACATACACAAGAATTTTACGTGGTTCCCCAAAATCAGGTACGTCCACGGGAGGAAAGTATTTCACTATATGGGGCAGATAAAAATACAATGGAGGAGACACCGCTCAACTCACTCAATCTCAAATCACTCACATGATTTGTTCTCTCCCACTGTGTGTGGGGAGAAACCCCCACTAGGGTTCTCTCAGTCTCTCAAGAACAGTTAGGTGTTCTTTTTCTCTCTACCACTCATTACTATAACACAAATACAAACCCATATTTATAGACTACACAAAACTTATCTCAGTCACCAAACTTGACTTCTTCTTTGGTTGGTGGAATTAGGCTTGGACGGTGCCAAACTTCTTAGGCTCCAATCTTGACTCTCAAATTCCCATGTGGGAAATACAAATCAAGCTTACTTTTTCAACATCCCCCTTTAAGCTTGATTCCTCTTGTCAACATGTCTGTCTCTCGTCATCACTTCTCGCTAGACAACCGCCTGTTGCCATTTCCTCCGTCTGTAGGAACAACCGTCTGTTGTTCATCTTGGCTCCTTTTCCTTGAGCCCCTTCAACCACTTGATCTCGTCAAACAAGGAGTACGCCGCTCCTTGTTCCACATGTCGAACTTGGGTCCGAACATAACTTGAACCGCTTTGGCGGCTCAATCCTCGTCATCACAGCAACCCTCTGCTCACACCAGAGGCTCATTCCAGATGGTCTCACACTCCACCTGGACTCGGTTGATACAATCTTGTCTGATATTTCTTCAACCCGTCTCGTCACTTTTGGCATTTTTTGGTAGCCAAAATTCATCTATATTTGGAAAGTACTATTCAGCCATATAGTACTATTCACGACTTTCACTATTCATTTGTGCACTATTCACACATACAGTACTATTCACCCGTATAGTACTATATATACATACGGTTGCACATGCATCTAGTGGTGCCACCCACACTAGATAATTCCCTTGGAACTACTGTCAGGGACTAAACTGCAACTTATGATAAGTTTATGGACTTGAATGTAATTCTGCAGAACTCAAGGGAGTAAATTGCAATTACAACCCTTTGGTCAAAGTCAACAGTTGACTAGTCAACGGTCATACTGAGTTGCCGAGTTGATCCACCGATTCGGATCGAGTCCATCACATCCCACCGGGTCTGGTTTGATCCGGCTACACCATAGCCTCCAAGGTACTTGCCACACTGAATCCCTCCATTTGCCTTGGATTCTTTTACACACCAGACAACTTCAATTTTTTAAACAATTTCCCACATACTTTTTTAATGCATCCCACTTGTTTTTTTTATTTCTTTCGATGGACATCCTTTGTTTACTACCACCACCAGATTTTTCATATTGACCGTCTCTCTCTTCTCCTTTCTTCATCTTCTCCGCTGCTCCTCTGAAAACAAATTCAGAGAAACACACCATTCTTCAAATGGCTTATGGGAGCTCATTTCAACTCCAATTTTGACGCCGTCTGCGCCAATGAACTCGTCTCGTCGAGCTCTTTCTTCTTCAACTCTCCAAAGTGATTTTGGTTCACTTCGAAAAATCAGTCGTCTCTGATATTTGCTCCAATCCGGTCTTGCTCCGGGCCGATTGGATCCAACATGGCCCTCCTGGCCTTTGATAGCAGCTCCTTCTTGCTACTTCTCATGAGTCGGCTTTGTACCGGCTTTGTTTTGTCTTCTCCTACAAAACTCCGTCACTGGGTTTGCCCAGTTCTTCTATGCTCGGTCCTGCGCTCGAACCTGAGCTTTAAGCCCTTCTGGCTCTTCGTCGGAAATAGCACCAGATCACCTTCCGGTCTCCGATCTCCGATCTCATCTTCTCTGGGTTTACCCAGAATCGTCTATGCTATAACCTAGAGCTCTGATACCAATGTTGGAATGGTAGAGAGGGTTCTGATAATAGCGGAAGCGTCACAAACACACGCACACATACACAAGAATTTTACGTGGTTCCCCAAAATCAGGTACGTCCACGGGAGGAAAGTATTTCACTATATGGGGTAGATAAAAATACAATGGAGGAGACACCGCTCAACTCACTCAATCTCAAATCACTCACATATGATTTGTTCTCTCCCACTGTGTGTGGGGAGAAACCCCCACTAGGGTTCTCTCAGTTTCTCAAGAACACTTAGGTGTTCTTTTTCTCTCTACCACTCATTACTATAACAGAAATACAAACCCATATTTATAGACTATACAAAACTTATCTCAGTCACCAAACTTGACTTCTTCTTTGGTTGGTGGAATTAGGCTTGGTTGGTGGAATTAGGCTTGGACGGTGCCAAACTTCTTAGGCTCCAATCTTGACTCTCAAATTCCCATGTGGGAAATACAAATCAAGCTTACTTTTTTCAACAATATGGAATCTGTTGCGATGAACCTATAATTGTTTCATCGAAAGTGCAATCCTTGAGCTTTTGTTTGTTTGGTGTCAACTGTCAAGTTGCACCTTTAAAATAATTAATTGTGTTTGCTTTGTACATATGTAGACTATTCTTTTTGCTCAAGTAAATGAAGAATGCAACTTTCATTTCCATCAACTCCAATCCTTGCTGAGGTAACCTTCATTGCCATGTTTACCATGTTATTCTACATAAGTGACCATGCAACAGAACTTAAGTTGAGAATGAGTTCAGTGCATGTCCAACAAGCCTCACCTTTCTATTATGGTTCTTAATAGACTCTTAGTACCATTTTCATCAGATAGCACACTGTGGTTCGAGAGAATCAGCATATCGATCGATGCTTTTTTCCTTAGTAACTTTGGACATTCCTAGTTTAATTGCAAAGATAAATTAGCAAGTCACATTTTATAATTTTTTTTCCCGTTTAAATAGGCGCGGCTGAAAACAGGGAGGAGCTTCAAATGTAGCATCAGGCCACTTGATTATTATAGAGCTCGAGGTGAGCCTTATTGCAATGTAGGTTTTTGCCTTCCGTTACATGGTTGTGAAACTTCTTAATACTTGTGATGTGCTCTAAATTTGGTTATGTTGTTTGATTTCAGGTTTGTAGACGTTGAAGATCGCTTCACAGTATTTTTACGTTCATCTATTATGGTTTTTCGGCTTTATTTTGGAAGAATTATATGATGTGTCATGAATTTTTAAGACATATTTGAGTGGATGTACTAGAGATATTTGGAGTTATTAAATGGGTTATGTTAGATTGAATGGTGATATTGAATATGACAGAATGTATTGGGCATTTTGAGAACTTATGTTGAATGAATGTATTTGAGATATTTTTATATCATAGATTTCATATTTGGATGTGAATTGATGGTTAAACATGGGATAATTTAATAAAACAGCAGCATTTTTTTTTGGGACAAAATGACTATTCCCGGCGTTTACAAAAACGCGGGGAAAGGGGTCGTCGAAGCCTGGGGATAAAATGATTATTCCAAGCGTTTAAAAAACGCGGGAAAAGGCCGGATTAGGGATTGCCAGAAAAGAATTGCCGGCATTTGTTAAACGCTGGGAAGTATTTCCGACAGCGGTATTGCTGACATTTGCAAAAACGCTGGGAAAAACGCCGGGAAAAGTTTTCCCAGCGTTTATTTGACTATTGTCAGCGTTTTAAAAATGCTGGGAAAACCCTGATTTGTTGTAGTGATCCAATCATAGAGGTAATGCTTGTAACTATACAATGAATATAGTGTTTTTTATTTCTTCCTGTGATTTTTACCCTTTGGGGTTTTTCGACGTATATCTTGGTGTTCTATGTTTATTGCTTCTGTTTTTGTGAATATTTTGTTATTAGTTACTTGGTTGATTAATTAAGGAGATAAAATTAGTAAATTTATAAATCAAGGTGAACTAGGGTTTTTCAGTAGCATCTTCCAAAATTATATTGTATTGATAACACAGTGTTTCTACTTCATCTTTCTTATGATATTGTTGAACTTAAGTAGGATTTTATTGTTTTTAATTTTTGTAAAACTTTAGTC
Organism: Gaultheria prostrata; assembly: GCA_036023075.1. NCBI lineage: Eukaryota > Viridiplantae > Streptophyta > Magnoliopsida > Ericales > Ericaceae > Gaultheria > Gaultheria prostrata. The sequence goes on from JAXBDA010004694.1 coordinate 19,739, forward strand.
CGCAAGTAGCAGAAGTTAGCAAATATTGTTATAACTAATAGTAATCTAGGCATTGCAAAAGGTTTTTTATAATACATTTACTTTGAATTTTTTTCTTTTTTGGGTAATTACTTAATTTGAATTTTTGTTTCATATTTTAGACCTAAGTTGGCTGTAGACCTGGTGCAGCAGTAGAGCTGTTCCATTGTGGCCTCTAGGTTATGGGTTCGATTCTCAGAAACAACCTCTCTGCTGGTAGGTGTAAAATTGCGTGTACTCTTCCCCAAACCCCGCATATGCGGGAGCTTCGTACATTGACTACCCCTTTACAACATAATAATAACAACTTTAAAGAAATCGTGGCCTTTTATAAAGGTGGGGGCCTGAAGCCCATGCTTTATTTGCCTAATGGCAAGGCCAGCCCTTCTTGAAGGGGAGTGGATGAGGCAGGAATCAAATTGAACGAGGACAGACCGATTGATTGGTCCGTGCAGATAAAATCATGTAAGGGGCTTAGGGCATTCTTATCTGACACACCAAAAAAAATACTAAATTTAACCTCAAAAATACCTTTTATAAATTAGCAAGTCACTTTTTAAAAAATTCACAAAATAAGACTTTCTATTCAAACTTTAGCAAGTCACTTTATCGAAAACTCACAGAATCAGGCTCTCTATTCAAATTTTTACCTTTCCCTCCCTCCTCTTTTGGTGAGTGAACAATAGGTCACCAAATTTGTTAAGTTACTACAGCAAAGTTAAGAAATCTTCAAATTGGTGAGTTTGTTTTGTGATGCTGATTTTTGAGGTTTTGGAGAAGTTTGCTCTCTACTTTAACTTTAAAGTTAAAGTAGAGATGCTGATATTGATGGTGAAATGCATTCGAGCTATTTTCGGTGGGGATGCTGCAAGGCTATTGACCGAAATAATTATGGTAGCTAGGTGGAAGTAGAATTCATATAAATCTATAACATAACAATTAATAAATGATCCATATAATCCAATTATCCAGTAATTGGACGAACATTTATCATTTCCATTTTCTTAGTTTGATTTTAATTTAAATTATATTTAAACCAAATATGGACGAAAGTCGCAAAAAGCCGTCTCCTTCTAGTCTAGAGAATTCTGGTATTGAAAGAAGAAGAAGAAAAAGAAGAGCTCATTGACAAGATTTGGTTATTTTCTTTCAAAGAAATTTCACGACACAAGGTAAGCTCTCACACTCGGCCAAGGAAAAAATTACAATGATCACTATTTGATCCCTATCGAATATGTGTGTTCGAGCATATTCTTTTTCCCAAGTTCAAATCTGGGAGTCGCATAACATTAAGCTTAAAGACTTCAAAATTATCTGCCCAACATTTTTATAAAAAAAACTAACTACCGTCCATTCATTAATTTTAACATATAATATCCCCCTTGAAAGAGATATACGCAGAAAGTTATTTGATCAAATTTCCTCATTATCATAATTAAGTTGATCAGAATTATTTACAAAAACAGTTTTGGTAGTATTTTTACAGTTTGTATGAACAAAAATAAATGTCGCATTCATATGTTACGTTTTTTGTTTTTATTAGCACATCCCATATTAGAATCCTACCTTCATCTCAGAAATTGAACAAGATATGCAACAAACAAAATTCAAGAACAATTTACAAAAAAGAAGAAGAAAATAACTCAAGAACTATAACGGTTGGAATCCAAATCTACAGTTTTTAAATTCAAAGATGACTAGTTTTTAAATGCATATAACTGCAAATAAAAAGAGTTGAGAGACACCATTTGCTTTTCATCTCTCCAGCTCTGCCACTACACTTGACCTCCTAAACCTAACTACATCAAACCAAGTAATCAACCATCTAAAAAAGTTGTTCGTTGCTTCAGCTTCACATATTTTGGCTGAAAACTGTGCCCTGCATTTTACTAGTATATCGATACTACCCATAAATTACTACATATTTATATACTGTTTTTTTTTTTTTCAATATTCTACATTTTTATTGGAAGGACAAATTATTTCTTCCAATGGCCGAGGACGTGTAGCTAACCTTAATTACCACACACCCATTTCCTTTTGCTTCCGTGGCACCTACGCATTGGTCATTTCTTTCCGAAGGCCCCCTCCAAAACCCGGTTTCTCATCCCGACCCCTCTTTTTGTCATTCCCTTTCACCCACACCCCAAACAGTTTCAAACCCTCTCCAATCTTTTCTCCCCTATTTTTCACGTCATTAATCTCGTCATCCGATCCATCAGAAAAGGTTAATCCGGAGCTTCGTTGCCTCATGATGCGATTGATCTGATTAGGTGCTACTTTTACGTATTCATTTAAAAATTTAATGAGCTTGTCACACTGCTTCTTCGCTTGTGCTAGCTCTGTGCTTAAAACCTCATTTTCTCTCTGCAGCTTCTTGTTCTCATTGGACAAGTCAATGAGTTGTGCCTTTTCTAACGCACCTACTGATCTGACGTTCTTCAAATCCGGCGAGGAGGTGGAAGTGGATACTAGATCCTCGCCAGAGTCAGACGACGATAAAGCACCACCGACGGGGACAGATTTTTCGGTTGCTGAGGTTGACGATGCAGTCTTTCGGCGTCGTATCTCCGTAAGGAGCTCTTTTTGGCCTCGTTTGAAATTCTCGTTGGCAAATTCCCATTTGTTGGGTACAGTCTTTCGAAAACCCTGGAAAGAAGTATGCTACAAGGTGAATATAGAACCAATATTTTCACATTTTTTGGATTATCATTCTTGTAAATCATTTGAAATAGCTTTTATATAGTTCATCCATAAATTATGTACATTATGTTTTCAATAAGTCTACATACACACCCTGTGCGACACCCCCTAAAGCACACCCTCCACGTGTCATGTTATCAGGCATGCCATGTGGCACTCGCCCCGCCACAAGACAGACTCAAAAAAAAAAAAAACCAAAAATCTCTCTCTCTCTCATATCTGCCCCTACCCAAACCGCCACAACCACCGTCACTAGTCCTCCACCATCACCACCCCCAGAGGCTAGACCCAATTAAAGTTGGAGTTAAATGTTGACTCTCTCTCTCTCTATATACATATATACAAGGAGCTTCCAATAAGGGCCCCTTATTGAACTTACCATAAGAACCTCCTATTTCTGGATCAAATTTTGACGATCTAAACCGCTCAATATTTTTAAAACGTGTTTTTAAGGGCCCTGCAAGAAATCATAAAAAAAAATTACTCGGAAGGGTTTGATCCGATCAGTTTTCGATAAAAATGTTATATATTGCGTTTTTATCAAAAACTGATCGGATCAAGCCCTTCTGGATATTTTTTTTTATGATTTCTCTTCGGCCCTTAAAAACACATTTTAAAAACATTGAGCGGTTTGGATCGTCAAAATTAGGTCCGGAAACAAGAAAATTGGCTTGGTCCTTATGGTAAAGTTCAATAAGGGCCCCTTATTAGAAGGGGATCTTTTATATATATATATATATATATATTGTTAATGTCAAAACTCTTTCATTGCACGTCTTAATCGTCATCCACTACACCACTTGCTTTACAATCCGGGGATACTAGTGATCAGGCCCTAGAGATCAGCCTAGCGATCAACCTGAAACGACGTCGTTTTGGGGTTCAAAATGCACAATAAAAAACCCACTCAAAACTACGTCGTTTTGAGCCCTTATTTTTATCAACAGTGGACTTCATGTTTGAAATCTTAAAATCGTAAATTATCTGGGATACCCGAAACAAAATTAAAGTGTAATGGGAAGTTTGGATGATAGTAATTTTTTTGTGTTGTAGACTTTGGTGGATTAAGCTTTGGATAATGATAATTTTTTGGACTTATAGAACCTTTGCAGTAATTTGTTGGAGTTATATAGCCTTGGCTGGCTCTTTTTCTTGAAGATGAACTATTGCTATGGTGGGATTTCCTCGTATGCATTTGGAGGTCTAATGCATTTGGATTGTTATATAAGTTTCCTTTAAAACTTTCGTTTCTGGTACTTGAGAAAATTATGAACTGTATGTGATGTTTTTGTGAGCATAGGAACTGTTGATTTTTGGTCTTCTGTTGCATGTGTTTAGCCTTTTTTTTTTGCATGTATTGCCTGTATTTGTTCATTCTGTCGAGGCCAGGTAAATTGGTTGTGCTATGCTATGAGTTCTCAAGATCTGGAGCGAGACGATGAATTTTGAAATCTCATTTCCCATTTTAATTTGGTTGGGTACATGTTGATAGTTCACCTTCCTCAAGAACAAAAAAAAAAAAAAACCGAGTTAATTTAGTTTCGTAAATTCAAGATTCAATGCCCTTGTTTTTCTGGAATTCAGGGTGAGGAAAAAGGGGGGTCCTATTAAGCCATGGGCTCAAAACGACGTAGTTTTGAGTGGATTTTTTTGTTGTATCTTTTGGACCCAAAACGACGTCGTTTTGGGTTGATCACTAGGCTGATCTCTAGGGTCTGATCACTAGTATCCCCGGATCCTTTCAAAAATGTCCCTTGAAATCGCATAGGATATTTTATGTGATTTCAAGGGGCATTGTTGTAAAGCAAATGGTGTGGTTGAGGCAATTAAGTCGCGCAATGAAAGAGTTTTGACATGAACAAAAAGAGTTTTGGTAGGAACAAAAAAGGTTTTGGCATTATCAGTTCCATATATATATATATAAATGGAACTGATATATATATATATATATATATATATATATATATATATAGAGAGAGAGAGAGAGAGAGAGAGAGAGAGAGAGAGCTTGCAGTCCGGACGTCCGGATTTTTTCTCGACGATCCGAACCGTCAGATGTGTTTATGGGAAGCTTACTATATATATAATCCAAACCCCAACATTGTGGCGAAATTACACAATGTGTCGAATGAATTTACATTGAAACGTCATCAGAAAACCACTCGGAGAGCCACCGGTCTCCGATCGGAAAAAAATTCACAGTATTGGGATTTGCACCTCGAAACACAAAACCCAACCCCTATGCCGCCGATACAGAAGAACAAACACAACAAACCCTAGGAAGAAACCACTCAGTCAAACCCTATGAGACTCTGTCGAATGGGGACCACCGGACCTCTGTCGACGCCGTGAAGAAGTCACCGTTGTTCCCATTGTACGACCCCAGCCCGGCCCATTACTTCTCCTCAAAGAAGTCATCGGCGTGGCCATCGGCGGTACTGGAGACGGCAGAGAGCGCGAACACGACGCCGAGGAGGCTTTTTAGGTGGTCGTTCCTGCCGCTGTCTCCGGCGAAGCACATAAAGGCATTTTTGGCATGCCGGCAAGCGGCGGCAATACCAAGGTTGAGTGACTATAGTCTGTGTATTGAGCTATATGGATTGAAGATCGGAAATCCAGTTGGAAAGAGAGTGATGATGACGAGGGAGTAAAGCTCTGCTTCTGTAGCCAATATGGTAGCTTATGATTTTGCAAAATTTGCTTTAAACATTTGATAATGTTTCTGTATGGGAAGGATAGAGCCCCCGTGTGGGTCTATCCAAAATCGTTCTAGATGACTTTTCTTGTTTCTAGTTTCTAATGCAATGTTTAGTTGGGTCAAAATAGAAAAGTACAAACATCTCTTGCAGAATTTGAACTATTTGAATCCTGGAGTAAATAAAATCAACATTTTGCTAATTTTGATAAAAGAAAACCCTAGGAGTCGCTCTCTCTCTCAACTCTTCACAGCCCCTCCTTCCCCTCCCCCTCCATGGGTTGCACACCCCTTGGGCTGCGGGAGGGGAGGAATAATCCACTTTCTAGATCTGGTTTCCCCTTCCCCATCTGCACCATATCCACCTTCCGTTCGCCGATCGTTGGGACTTGGCGTTCCGCAGCCCTGTTGGGCGTCACGATTCGTCTGCTCCTCCTTTGCAACCTTACGGGTTCCGGCGGCTTCTTAGGTCTCCGGTAAAGGAGCGTGACCGATTGGAGGTTTGGCTAGAAAAGGGCTGCTCAACGACGAAGGGGAGTGTATCTCTTTATTTTCGTTTTTTTTTTGTGTTTTGTCCGGCTTTAGGCCTGTTATGTCCGGTTTTAGCCCGGTTTGTCCGGACTTTGTCCAATGTGTCCCGTTGGTTTGGTCATATGCTTTCTCGTTGTATTTCTTTGACCTGTTTTCGTTGGAGTGTCCGATCTGTGGACTCCCGACCTTTCCCCACGGGAATCTTTGATGAATACTATCTCTCAACTTTTGACAAAAAAAAGAATCCTGGAGTACTTTCCAATGGATGATTAGAAATAACGCGATAAATTCTAAACACATAGGAGCGTCCTCTATTTTGGAAAACTCTACCCCAAAGGTGTGTATAACTAGCATAATTACCGTGGAAAATCCGAAAAAGATCCCTTGGTGCACATATTTTGTCTAATAAGTACTCCCTCCGTTCCGAATTTGTTGTCTATTTACAGGTTTGCGTGCCATTTTTCAATTATTTATATTTCTCAATCTATAACGTGTTTTACAATTTTGAAAATTTTGTTTAATAGAACTCATCGAGAACTATTAAACAAGATCCATATTGAATATATACAACATTACACATTGAAAAATATAACCAATTTTTTGAGGTACAATAAATAATGAAAGTGAACAACAAATATGGGACGGAGGAAGTACTATATTTAAGAAGATTCTGTCATTGCCAAATCAAAAATAAAGTAGCTACTTTACATAAATTTTTTGAATATTATGCTCAAATTTAAAGATTATCAAATCTTTAAATTGTTGTAAAACTTTGAAGAATCATACAGTATAATTTTTTTCACTTTATTTATTTAGGGTTCAGGGTGCGTGTGCTCCAAGTCCCATAATTTGATCCGAACCGTTCATTTTTTTCGTCTTGTCGACTACTTGGTCCACATAAAATTTATGGTTAGTCGGACATTCTTAACTATTTGATTGGTGACCATTTAACTTGCGGTTTTGTAAAAAAAATCCTTTACAACGGTTTCTTTAATTGTTTCTTTGTCAAAGAAAAATGTATTTTGAAAACACAATTGGTGTCCAATCAACCAAAAATTTTACATGAATTACATACTCAACAAGACCAACAAAATGAATGGTTCGAATCAAATAATGAAACTCAAAGGGCTTGTTCGATTGGGTTTTCTGAAACCCGGTTTTGAGACCCTTTAAAAAAATGGGTTTCAAAATATGGGTCCCTCCCCACTTCTTATCACATTTTTCTAAGTGTCCCTTGAACTTTTTATTCTCTCACACGTAAAAGTTATCCCTTGTGGGTCCCTCCCCACTTCTTGTAACCCCCTCTCTCTCTCTCTCTCTCTCTCTCTCTCTCTCTCTCTCTCTCTCTCAGTCACTTTTGCTGCAATTACCGAAAAGAAAAAATCTCTTTTACTGCAAGTACTTGGCAGACCAGAAAATCACCAGGGAAACCAAACAAGACCCGGTTCTTAAAACCGGGTTTTAAAAATCCAACCGAACAAGATGAAAAGTAGGCCCATAACGTGTGGACAACACGTGCTGTGCATAGGTGCACAACACACCCCTTGAACCAATTTCTTCATAATTGTACTCTAAGAGTTTATTTTGACTGCTTCAGTTTGAGTTTTCCAATTGATTTTGTGAAATAAAATATAATTTTGCTTGGAAATGTGATATCATCACATTATCTTCCCAAATGATAAAATTTAGTTTTGCCGAAAGATTCGAACGATATATTTTAATCTTCTCACAATGAGGAAATATATAGACTGAGTACAAGATAAAATAAGAAAAGAAATTGCCTAACTTGCCTAATTGATTCTACCTAACTTGCCAAACTTACCTAACTTGCCTAACTTTGACTAACTTCCCTAATTACAATACATATACTACCATTATTTCCAACACTCCCCCTCAAGCTGGAGCGTATACATCGTATACTCCAAGCTTGCGACAGATCGAGTCAATGGAAGTCTTGGGAAGAGCCTTCGTGAAAATATCAGCAAGTT
>JAXBDA010004695.1:0-27670 GCA_036023075.1 Gaultheria prostrata
GGCCTTCATTTCACATAAATAAACAGAAAGAGAGAGAGAGAGAGAGAGAGAGAGAGAGAGAGAGAGAGAGAGAGAAGAAGAAGAAGAAGAAGAAGAAGGAGAAATGAAGTGGATCTCTTTTCTAGGCCAATAACACTACAACAGTGACATGGGTCCAAACCCCACAATTTTATTTTATTTTTTGGTTTTGAGAAATCCAGCCACACATTGGAGAAGTAAAGCTTGGCAAAGATATTCGTTTGAGATGTAGATTTTCAAAATTAGCATTTCTGACATATATTAAATAATAAAAAAAATGATTTATGAAATTATAAATATATAACACCCTAACATTATAGTTAGTTGTTAAATTAAAAAAAAAATTTAAAATAAAATTATTACAAAAAATTAAATTTTCAATGAAATAGTAAATTAATATAGCTTGAAATTGTCCTAAATTAATTAAATAGATTAATTTTGCAATTTTATAATTAATTTAATACATAATCAAGTTTGAGACAATACAAGGGCAAAAGAGTCATTTGCCAGCTTTTTCGATCTTCTACCCCCTCTTATTTATAAAACATTCAAACCAAGTAAAAAGTTATCCCCTGTTTAATCTCTCATCCAAAACATCTATTTTTTTTTACCCCCTCCATAAACATCATATCAATGTGGCCCAACCCTCCAAAAATAATACCCTCTATTATCTTATACCCCCTCTATAACTTATCCCCTGAAATTTTAGCTCCATCCAATCGGGCCGTTGGATGTTTAGCAAGTTTTTCCAAAATAGAGTCCTTCCGAGGACATATAGCATGTGGTACTCATAAAAAAGTTTTTCCAAAATAGAGTCAGGCAGAATGTATTTTCATTTTTTAAGGTTTAGAGATGAGAAGTCAAAAGTAGGGTGAAATAAATTTTTTAATTTTTAATTTTCTACTTTTCTCATTTTCACATTTCTTTCAAATATTACTCCTATTGTTAAGTGCACTTTTCACATTTCTTCCAAACACTATATGAGATTCACTATATATTTTGATCATAATTCAAAAAGTCAAAAAGTTAAAAAAATAAGGATTAAAAGAATTCCTTTTTAATTTTAAATTTAGCTTTCTTTAGTATAGAAAGGAATCAAAAGACAAACGAGTCTAAAAAACTTTTTAAGAAAATATCTTTAACCAAATACTATATATTGCCACTGGCAATAGAAATTTGTCTACCCTTGATATTCTTCCATCGATATATGTTTTCGTCTAACTTAGATTGCCTCGGACATTAGTGATTAGGGCTACCCTTAAACAAGATATACCTTCAGATGGTATGATATTCTTTTAAAGTCAAACCACAAAATGAATTTGTTAAACTTGTGTTTTTTTTTTTTTATCAAGAAGAGAAAATACAAGTAGGAAAAGGGTAGGAACTTGTCTCCAGGCATTTCCTATCTCTTCTTTTCCTTTCTTTAATTAATAAAGAGGGCTTTGTCCGCATCAAGTATCCCCTCCCCCATGTTGACAATATCAGTTTATTGTGCATCGTAATTTATATGGCTCCCACAATCTTTATGGAGTAGAATACTATTCATCTCAAATATGTATCTCTTTCTGTCCTCTCCCAATCTCTCTCTCTCTCTCGAAACAGAAACTGAAACCCTTCAATTATTTTGTCTGCAGATCAAGAGTGAGTTTCTGAACTCAAAGATTAAAATAAACCCAGACCCATCACTTGTTCGATAGAATTCCCAACTGGGTTGGCCTGATTTCGCTGAAATATCTTGATCTTGTATTTTCAGGTTTTGCTGATTGGTCCCCTTTCCTGTGTTAACCTTTTTGAAGATTTGGCTCTGACCTCAATAAATTTCTCAACCAGTGTTCTTGGGTTTTGAGCTTTATTCATCTCTCTCTCTCTCTCTCTCTCTCTCTCTCTCTCTCCAGAGCATGTGGGGCTTCATGCTTCTGCCTCCTCAACTGCTAGTTTTGATCTCTGAGTCATAATTGTGAGATGTGGTTGTGTTGGGAAGGTTGCCATTGTATCAGTACAAGAGAGTACATAGCATGTCCTTTTAATGTTGTGTCTTAAATGTCAGCTTATCCATTAACCCTAGAGTAAAAGCTATTCAATGCGTTGGTTAAGAATTCTGAATCAGATGTTTTTGCTGTGAAATGAGCTTTATGGGTACTAGGGTTTGTTTGCGGATTTGATTGGTTGCTCTTTCCTGTTTTACAAAGATGGAATCTGGAGATGGGTTTTACTCTATTGATGAGTTTAGGTTAGATGCCAAGTGGCTAATTGATCCCAAGTATCTATTTGTTGGACCGAGGATTGGAGAGGGAGCTCATGCCAAAGTCTACGAGGGAAAGTAAGCCCTAATACTTTGACTTTGTTAATTTTAGGTTTTGTTTGAACTTGCCAAAAACCATTTTTTTAAATCATTTTTCTAGGTCATGCTAGTTGTGGATAGCAACAACGTGACTGTATTTGTTTTGCTATTTGTTAAACTTTAGGTTGCAAATTCTTAGATTCATTCTGGACGGATACAGAAGCCCCATTCTTTTTTGTGCTGCATTTCCTAATCTTTACTTGGTCAATTGGGTTTCTGTTCCTGTGGGATTCGCATTTCAAAATTTTTGGGCATTTAGAGCCCGATTTCCTGATGAATATTGTGGGGATAGCCCTTCCAAAAAAAAGATTGGGGATAGGATTTCCATTGATAGGTTTTTGTCTAGTTTTATTGCTGTTGTCTCAATTTGATTTATTGGCTTTCCATTAGATATAGGAATCAAAGTGTCGCTATTAAAATTCTACATAGAGGAGACACACCGGAAGAAATTACTAAGAGGGAAGGACGTTTTGCAAGGGAGGTTGCCATGTTATCCAGAGTTCAACATAAAAACTTAGCAAAGGTGGGATTTGATTCTGAGCTTGTTGCGGTTGTTCTCGATTGAATCTTCAATGCATTTGATGTATACACAATAGTAACTTCGTCTAATGATGATCATACCATTGTTGTGCAACAGTTTATTGGTGCGTGCAATGAACCTGTGATGGTGATAGTCACTGAGCTCTTATTGGGGGGAACGTTGCGTAGATATCTGCTGAACATGCGTCCGAGGTGCTTAGATACCCGTGTTGCAGTTGGTTTTGCGCTTGACATTGCTCGTGCAGTTGAGTGTTTGCACTCTCATGGGATCATACATCGCGATCTAAAACCCGGTAATTCTAACAGTTGAACTTATGCTTTACTGCATGCTGAAAGTAAAAAGAGTTGTTTACAAAGTCTATGACTGAAGCAGAGATATGCCCTGCATTAGCAGTCTCATTTTCTATGAAGAAAGATAATGGCTGGGGGATCTTCTGCCAACTGAGTCATAATCTAATATACTAATTATGGCTCAACACCTTCTCTTGGAGCCTGGAGGATTCACGTTCCAAATTTATTTTCATGCTATATATTTTCCGTTCGTTTCCTTAGTTATTATGCATTGGCCATGCCATTTCTTGAGTGCCTGATATGATTTGGATTGCTTTCATGATTTTCCTGGTTAGTTTCCTACAATTGGTTAGCCTAAAACCCTATCACCAGTAATCACAAGTTTTTCACGATCAATTCCTCTGTAGACCATTAATTCGCTGCTTTTACTTCTAGTATTTTCGCATGACTCTTGCCATTAGCTAGAAGTGACCACCCAAGTCAGCGTTCCTACTGGATAGAATTTGCATATGATAAGTACTTATCGCACGCAACAAGGCCCTTCAGAGTAAACACAGTTGAATGAAAGCAGTTTATGCTGGATTAACATCTCGCTTTGCTTCTCATCTTTCATAGTCCTAGTCCTTTCAAGGATACATACTTTATACCTTTGGAAATAGCTGATTCTTTTGGGATTGGTGGGCCAATATTCATAGGCAGTCCAAACTTATTTTGATAGACTAGCTGACTGATATGATAGCGAACAGTTCATAGCTCTAAAGGCTAGATACCCAGGATGATAGCCACCCTTCGGGTTGTAGTTTACAGATTATAGCGTTAGAAGTTCTTTGCAACTAGTGAAGAGCTGTAATAAGAATAGAAAGAGAACGAAAAGGGCAAGGGCCATCTTGTTAGGTAGCACCTTTTGGCAAAGAGTCAAACACAATTGTATGGTATGGTACCTTTTGACACTTTGGTGCATGAGTCAGGAAGGAAACATTAAAGGAGTGAATGCAATGCCTTATATTGGAGACACTGTGCGGAATGTATCTTCATAGTCTTGTTGTGGAAGAAAACGTTACTTTGCTTTTGGAATTAAATTTGAGTGGAATGAGGAAGTAAATACCAACCCCCTCCTTCACAAAAAGAATATGAGATTACTAAAATTGGTAAATTATTCTGAAGGCATTTTGTGAACAGAGTACATATTTGCAGTAATGATAAGGTTTTGGAGCAAGACTTCATGAATAGTTGTGTTTTTCCTCCTCTGCTTTTAAGGTTCTTTCTATAGGAATTTAATTGGGTCGTGCATAGGGTATCCCATTTTGTTGTCTTGATGTGCTATGCTGATATTCCTCTTAATCATTTGACTGTTTGAAGTCGCCTCTTTATTATGACTAGGGTTGGAAACAAGCCCAGTTAAACTAAGTAGTGGGTTGTACAACGTTGTCTGGGATACATAAAAAACTTAAAATGTGTGAACTTTGGTTTACTTATTTTTCAAGCTGATCTCAAATGAGCTTCAAAGAAGACTAGCTCAAGTAGCTTGGTTTTTTTTTTTTTTTTTTTTTTGCAGTTGTTAGATAGCTCGATATACACAGCCAACACATTTCCTAACAGCGTAAGATTTATAGCCAATTTGGTGACTTACTGGAGCTACAGTATCAGCAAGGTCTTGGGTTCAAGAGTATTCGTTTGCATTTTTATCCTCTGTTTGCATTAGGCTTCTCCATAAGTGTGGGACTTTGCATCTGTGCATGCAAGATAGGTTGCACATGGAGGGTGTTGGATAGCATTGAGTAGGAATACATAGTGAGATTCCATGTTTCTGAAAATGGAAGATTTCATGTCTAGGGTTCAGTTCTGTTGATTCCTTAAAGATTTAGCACATCAATCTGCCCTGTATCTTTGAAGAAATAGTCAAGTTGACTTCTTTTTTTCTTCCCTGCTGCTACTTAATGACTTTGTTTTAGTATCTTGCACATACTCAATACACCTCGGACATGAGAGAATTGGACTGTGTTTTTCGATATACCGTACATAAGAGGAAAGCTAGTGTGGGTGTTGAAGGTCTACTGGTCCTTGGAAGGGCCACCAGAAAGAAATTTGGGGGTCCCTTACCTCCCAGGCCCTCTTTTGCAAAGGTAGTGGTCTGAGGCCCCTGTCCCTGATCCTCAGATGAAAATGATGATTTCTATGTAAATAGATTGCAGACTTCCAACGTCATGTTCTTGGACAGTGCTTGCCATTTGGTTCTGTCTTGATTGCTCAAAGTGATGGTTTACATGTTTAATGTCTCATCAGTTGTTTGGCAAGAACATTTCTGAAATGTAGATGTTATTAGAGGAAAACGGAACATTTCTGCTTCACGTCATGTCTGCACTGTTGCTCAGGGCATCAATTTACTGAAAAGCTTTCTGACCATGAGAATAATCCATGTTGGCACTCCCGTTGAAGGCAAATTATGAATAGTAAAATTATAATCGTGTTCTGACCACGTTACGGTTACATCATGGAATGTGTTTCAAGTACATGAAGTACTCATCCACTAAGTAAGCTAGTAAGCAAGCTAGTACGTGCACTAAAGGGATGACCAATACCATTTTGTGCTCTAGTTAGGTTTGTTCTGTTGAACTTCCTTCGTTTTCCTCTCCATTCTGGCTGGAATTATCTGGTTCCAAACTTTCAACGTATTCTGTATAATGGAAATGGCTTTGTTGTTGTGAAGTTATTTATGAATAACGACACCCTATCCTTTTTGTCGTAGTTTTCGACTGAGGAAAATGTAAATGCTTTACACAAAAAGAAAAAGTACTGACAATTGCACATGTTGTTGCAGAGAACTTAATCTTGACAGCAGACCAAAAAACAGTTAAGCTCGTGGATTTTGGTTTAGCAAGAGAAGAGTCATTAACAGAGATGATGACTGCTGAAACAGGGACGTACCGATGGATGGCTCCAGAGGTACTTCATTGAGACTGCATAATCTCTCTCTCTCTCTCTCTCTCTCTCTGGTGTATGTATGTGTGATCACTTTGTACATAATCGGCTTGTTGTATGGTGATAGTTGTACAGCACTGTTACCTTGAGGCATGGAGAGAAGAAGCATTACAACCATAAAGTAGATGCATATAGCTTTGCCATTGTGCTGTGGGAACTCTTACACAACAAGATGCCATTCGAAGGCATGTCAAATCTGCAGGCAGCATATGCAGCCGCATTTAAGGTAGTTATTTTCCTCATTGCCCTGCAACATTTTTTGATCGAGGATTTGGAAAACAAGAAGGTAAAGGTAAAGGATCTAACAGCTCACAACGGTTAGATCAATACAAAAAATTCATCTCTTGTTCCTTTTCCTTACTCAAATCCTTGGTCCAAATACATCCGTAATTTCTTCTTGGGTTGATCTATTATAAGAAATTTCAACCGAGTCCTCTTCTGACTACTGTGCCTAATTTGTTTTTTAATTCAGAACACCCGACCTAGCTTGGATGACCTCCCACAAGATCTGGCATTAATTTTGGTTTCATGTTGGAACGAGGATCCAGATGCTCGCCCCAACTTCAGTCAAATAGTTCAGATGCTCCTACATTATCTTTCTATCATTTCGCCTCCTGAGCCCATGATCCCTTCTCATGTCTTCATGTCTGAGAATAGAGTCTTGCCGCCAGAATCTCCAGGCACAAGCTCTTTGATTACACTATGTAATGACTCTGGGGAAACCCCCAGAGGAGAGATGGAAAACAAACCGAAAGGTATCTTCTTATGCTGCAGCCAGTGCTATTAACTGTTCAATGACATGGGAGTTGGGAGATGGAGATGTTCTGTACATCCAAGGGGTATACTAGTGCTGCAAACGAAGCTCAGCGAAAAAATAGGCTTTTGACCGCACGTTCTTTTTGGTGACACGTTAAATGTAAAATTACCGTGTTCTTTTTCTTTTATTTTCACTTTAATTTGTGAGATGAGATGCTTGCAGTCTTGTTTCTCCAAATTTACTCAGTTGTAGGACCTTAGTTCTAATGGCCAAATATAATGAAATAAAGAAATAATTTCTACCCAGTAATTTTGAAGTCTTGACTTTTTTGTTGTTCTGTTTGATTGGAATTTGTAAGATTGGTGTGGAGTTCCGGTGCATGAAAAGACCCCAAACACACCAACTGAAGCCCTATGCACATCAGCAGTGCTACATGGCAACTCACACAATGTAGTGAATGTCAGACTGTGGAGGAGGATTCACCAGTAATCATTACACGAACAAGACCCATCCTTGAAATGGTGGATGCGGTTTCTATCCCTAACAACAATTTCCATATCGATCGAACACCTTCGATATCGTTAAAATTCTTAAAATTTGAAGTTACACGTGTCTAGAATTACTACATGGCAACTATGTAAGTACACACAATCTAGTACGTATCTTTCTTGTGACATAGTAGCAAGTAACAATATATACTTGAGGAATATACTTTTTTAACGATATAAAAATACATGTGATTCGGGACCCTGCTACATATAAATTCTGCGTCCGTCACTGACCAACATGAAAACTGAACCATAGATCCTCATTAAAAGAGGACTATGCAAAAACTATAATTCATGTGCATCAATATGGAAATGATTTCATTACTCATAATGCCACAAGAACAAGAAAAGTCCACACCATGATCAACAAAACATGAAAGTAAATTGATTGCCACACCCCTGGTATGCTGTTTTCATTGATATAATACATATGACGTTACACATTTCAAGCAACTTAATTGAGCAAATATGAGAAGACAGGCACGTTTATTTAACTATGCATACGCTCGTAACGTCGTTATTTCATCACGGTACTATATCCGCCTGCCAATATTAGAGTACTCGGAACATTAGATAGCTTCTATGCTTTAAAGGTGTTCCATTTGCAAAGCTCAAAGTTCTTGCGCCTGTTCTGGATGAACCCCTCGGCCTCCTCATCGATGCTTTTCTTGCACACTTCGCTCTTGGCTCCGTTGTCCTCTATCTCAACCGTTTCCTCGACAAAGTGAACCTTCTTATGAGCCTCGGTAACAGGAGGTTCCTGTTGTTGTCGTCGTTGTTGTTGGTTATTACGACTCACGTTTTCGTCCTCGTACTCAACCACCTTGGTTTTGTTGTTGAATAGCATGTGGACGTTCGGGTAGTGGGGGACGTTGTCGGTCAGAACACTCGGCATCCTCTCCATTCTTGAAACGTGAGAGTGGTAGTCATAAGAGGTGGTGTCCCAACCCTGCTGCCGGTTGTAGTAGTCAGACCTTCTGTACATTTTTGTGTTTTTTGAGTTTCTGTTTTGCTCTTTGCTCTTTTGGTTGCACTCTCTTGTTGCTCAAATTTATAGGGTAGGCATTTACTTTTCCTATATTCTCTAGTGATAAGATTTGGCATCTAATTCTCTTTTTTTTTTTTTTTTTTGTCAAAATCACATAGTGGAAATCCACTATGAATTTGTGGGAAGGAATTAAAGGAGCAAAAGAGTGGAGGGATTCCCTTGATTCTTATGAAAGTTGTCATCAATTTTGGTTTTGTATGCTCAATAATTGCCAAAAGCTTTTGATATAGGCAAGAGAATGTTTTTACATTAATTATACATTCAAATGAATTAGACATGAAAGAAGGTTTTAAAATGTCTCAAGGAGCAAAGTTTATGAAAAAGAAGGTTTGAAATGAGCCAGAGAAACTTGAGAACACCGGTATCAGGGGTGGACCGGGGGTGCAGAGGAGTGTTTGGTCCATGAGCTCCTTCCAATTTTCTTCTTATTTTTAGTATACTTTTGAATTATTTTTGTAAAATTACTGAAGAGTGATCCCCGCAAGACAGGTCAAATTCTTAATTCTATGTCCGCCACATATATATATCATACATAAAAAAAAAACATAAACCTTATTGCTCCATTCAATTGTCATGATTGTCAAATCGAAGTTCTATGACCACACAGAGATTTCACTTAGAATAATACAAAGTCGTGACTCAAACAAATATTTATACGTGAATAGGTGACTAATGCAAAGATTTAAATGTGAATCAACGGATTTATCTTGTTTCATTGCTTTATTTCTATTTTCCCGAATTGCTCTTTTCATTATTTGAGCTATCTATTTATTTTTTATTTCATCCATATATTCTATACACTAGCAATTTTAATCGATTAAAAGTTTCATGGAGTTTGTTGGGTAGGAACTTAACAACAAGGGATTAATGGCTAGCTCAAATCTCAAAGGATCGAATATCACCACCTGGAAAAAGAAAGAGAAACTTTTAGGGTCACCAAAGATTCATCTGATTGTTAAGTTTACGGTCTTAAAATTGGTCATGTGTTGAAGTTGACCCAAATACCCATTTATATAAAAAAATTGAAATATCATCAATTTATGTTTGTAACAATTTTTTTTTGGATGCATATTGAAATAGTGATCAGATCGATCCTCTTCAGCTTGTTAACTAAACGATTCAGTCAGACATATTTTAAGGTCTATTTTGATGTTTGAGAATGTTTACCATTTAGACTCCTTAGAAAACGGAAGTCACGCTAAAAATTATATTAATCGAGCATTGTTTGATATGTTTTCAAAACCCAGTTATCTTACAAAGTTTCAAATAAAAAAAAGTTATCTTAAAAAGGAGACACCAAGAATTTTTGCTTGCTTATTGTCTTGACCAGGTCTAGAATTTAACGTTGATCAAAAAAAAAAAAAAAAAGGTCTAGAATTTAACGATTCCTATCACTAAACTCGGGTCGGAAAGGTCTCAAAAATTGGTCGAAGTGATCCATTCCGCTCAGCTCAAGGGACAGGAAAGGATCCATTCCCAACCAAATAAAGGCCAATAAATAACCTTAAAAACTTTAAAGAGAGTAAATTCTATCCATCTTTGGTGAATACCCCTGTTTTCACCACCATCATTTGCTGGCAACACTAAATGTGCATTGTAATAATTTGAACCGTTTAATTTGTAGTGCCCACCAAATAATATATCTACATTTAAAATCAATTTGATCAGATATCAATAGATATATCAAAAGATTAATTTCGATTCATAAAATAGACGGTCTAATTCTGACAATAACTTTGAATTGAAAAGTGTGCGTGACCGTCTATTTTACGAACCAAAATTTAATTTATTTTTATATAGCAATCGATATATGATGAAGTTAATTTTTTGCGTAGATAAATTACAAGATGAACGGTTCAGATTATTGAAATCAACTCATGGTAGGGCGCATGTCGTACAATGGTGGTGGAAGGATCCGGGGATCCTATAGTGCAGAGCCGCACTATGATCCTATAGTGCGGCATCCAAGCTGTTGATCTCGGTTATTAATAGCTCAAATTTCATCTCAGCAATAGACGGTTCGGATCATGCACGTGCCGAGATAAAATCTCAGCACTGCTACATACACAGAAAATATACCCAGAATTTACCTAGAATTTGAAAATCAATGGCCCAAATTCACTTGGAGTAAATTTGGGTCATTGATTTACACATTCTGGGTAATTTCTGGGTACCCTTTCTGGGGGAAGCGGATCTGCTGTCCCGAAAATCCTGTCCCAACTTGCTGTCCCGTTCATCCTAGCCGTCCATTTAAGCAATCGAGGGCTTGGATTCGCACATGAACATGGATGACTCAGATTTGTTTGAAGTGATATGGAATCTAAGCCCTCAATTATTTGGATGAACAACTCGGATACACGGAACACGGAATTGGGACACCAATTTTGGGACAGCGGATCCGCTATCCTTTATGGTGCCTAGACAGCTAGACTTTTTGATTTAGTTCAAATCCTTGAGAGTGAGTCACTGATGAGTTTACTCGTGTCACAGGCCACACCAAAATGGCCTTCTCTCTTCCCCTCGTCCCCGCCAAAACCTTGACTGCTCCAACAACCATCATCACTCAGTTCCCAGATTCCCCTAAAACCCTAATTCTAGAACAATGCAAAACCATCAAAGACCTCAACCAAATCCACGCCCACCTCATCAAAACCCGCCTCATTCACAACCCGAGAGTGGCCGAAAACCTCCTCGAATCCGCTGCCATGCTTATCCCAAACCTACCCATGGACTACCCTATATCCATCTTCGAAAAACTTGAAGAACCCAATTCGGCTTTTTATAATCTCATGATCAGAGCCTTCACATTGAAGCAATCACCCAATGAAGCCATTCTTTTGTTCAACGAGATGTGTGAAAGATCGGTTCAACCCGATGAATTCACCTTCCCCTGTATTTTGAAAGCTTGTTCTCGGCTGCGTGCTTTGAAGGAGGGAGAGCAAATCCATGCGCTGATTATGAAATTTGGAATTGGGTCTAAAGGGTTTGGGTCTAATGGGTTTGTGTTGAATGCTTTGATTGGTATGTATGCCAGTTGTGGTGAAGTAGAGGTTGCCCGCCACATGTTTGATGGAATGCCTGAGAGGAGTGTTGGCACATGGAATTCGATTTTTTCAGGGTACACGAGGAGTGGTTGTTGGGAAGAGGTGGTGTGGTTTTTTCGGAAAATGCTGGAAATGGAAGTAGGGTTCGATGAGGTCACATTGGTTTGTGTTTTGACGGCCTGTGGAAGGTTGAATGAAATTGAATTGGGTGAGTGGATCCATGAGTATGTGGTAGCAAAGGGGTTAAATGGAAAACCCACTTTGGTCACATCGCTCGTGAGTATGTATGTGAAATGCGGTCGTGTGGATACCGCACGAAGGCTATTTGATGAGATGCCTCAAAGGGATGTTGTTGCATGGACTTCTATGATTTCTGGTTATAGCCAAGCAAACCAACATAGAGAGGCCCTTGAATTGTTTCATGAGATGCAAAAGACTAATATAGTGCCCAATGAGGTGACTATGGTTAGCATACTTTCTTCTTGTGCTGTCCTTGGAGCTCTAGAAACCGGTAAATGGGTGCATTCTTATGTAATGAAGAAGAGTATGAAGCTCACTGTTACTCTTGGAACTGCACTGATGGATTTGTATCTGAAATGTGGGTCTGTGGGCAATGCAATCGAAGTGTTTAGAAAGATGCCTTCTAAAAATGTCTTCTCTTGGACAGTGTTAATTCAAGGCCTTGCAAATAATGGTCAAGGGGAAAGGGCTATTCAGTTCTTCAATTTGATGGTGGAAAAGAACATTGCACCAAACAATGTAACTTTCACTGGTGTTCTTTGTGCCTGTAGCCATTCGGGTTTGGTGGATGAGGGTAGGGGATTCTTCGTTAGCATGAGTAGAGATTTTGGTATTGAACCCGAGATTGAGCAATATGGTTGCATGGTTGATATCCTTGGTAGAGCAGGCTTTATAGAAGAGGCATATCAGTTTATAAACAACATGCCCATCCAACCCAATGCAGTTATATGGAGATCATTGTTGGCTTCATGCAGAGTTCATAAGAATGTTGAAATTGCCGAAGAATCGCTAAAAAATGTGGTCAAATTGGAGCCCATGCATAGCGGTGATTACATACTTCTGTCAAATATCTACGCTTCTGTGGGTAGGTTGGAGGATGCGTTAAGAGTGAGGAATCAGTTGAAAGAGAGAGGGATTAAGAAAACGCCTGGTTGTAGTGTGATTGAAATGGATGGAATCATTCATGAGTTTTTTTCTGAAGATAATATCCACCCAGAGTCGGAAGAGGTTTATAATGCAACTGAAAACATGATGAAGAAGATCAAGTTGGCTGGATATGTGCCCAACACCACAGGGGCAAGGCTAGATGCAGAGGAAGACGACAAGGAATCTTCAATATCTCACCATAGTGAGAAATTGGCAATTGCCTTTGGCCTTATTTGGACTTCTCCGGGTACTACAATCAGAATAACAAAGAATCTCAGAGTGTGTATGGACTGTCACAATGCTACAAAGATGATATCAAAGGTTTTTGACAGAGAAATTGTTGTTAGGGATAGAAACCGCTTCCACCATTTCAAGGACGGGTCTTGTTCGTGTAACGATTACTGGTGAACCCTCCAACACTGTCCTATGGTGGATTGCTTTGAGTGATGTAACCTTTAAGTGTTCAAAATTTTGGCCAAAAAAAAAAAAAAAAGAGAAGCTCCGCATGATTATATTGTCCGATTTTGTACCTTGACTTGAGCAATAATGCATGTGGGCCGTGGCTGTGCAAAATTTTAAGGCAAGACAAGTGATTTTATCTGCAGTTCCTTTTCATATTTTTGGTTGCCTGAACAGTTTCCATCACGCACTTGGAATAACTTTGTGAAGCACATTTCAATATCCTAACATAGAATCTTCCAAATCACATCACAAATTATTGAACTTTGAATATTTAATATCCTTTTCACTATTTGCTACTGCATGACTGAATAATGTCCGATCAGCTGTTAAGAACCGGTAAATCTCTCTGATGATGTTGACAGCACAAATAAAAAATCTCGAAAAGTGCTTGGAGCTGGACAATTTAGAACTTCCAGTGAGATCGAAAAATAAATTAGGTTCGAAATATACATACACTCAACGCCCGTCCGCCTTGTTTAGAGTGCAAACTTTTGTCATTCAGCAATGGAAAGCAGCATTCAACAGCAGCCCCAAAAGCATAATTCATTTTTTTGAGTTATGGATTGATATTGATTCATATTTCGATGGAAAAAAACCCAAAAAGAAGGAAAAGGAAAAATGTTGTAAGTTACAGTCTGAAAATGGAGATGAATCCACATGAAATGTAGTTACCATGAATCAACCAAAAAATGGACCAAAATCAAGTACCCTCCTCTTGTGTAGCCTCAGCATCACTAAGACTTCTCGAAGACATCTTGCCAAATAAATTCCTCAAGCTATTCTTACTCTCCTTCCGCCTCTTCCGGCTCAATCTCGAATTCTCCAACTCAGAGAATTCATGATCCAATACAAGCCCTGCCTCTAGCCTTTTCGACAAGCTAACGATCTCGTAAGAGTCCAGCAGCGACTGCCTGAAATCCCAATGGACCCCCCCGCGGTTGAGCACGGTGTCCTTGGGCTTGTTCATGGCCTCAAGCTTGAACCGGGTGGGCTTGCTCTTGAAGTTTAACCGGAGGGTATTGAATTCGTTGGCCGTGGTCCTTGAACTGCCCGAACGACTGTGCCATGCCTGTGCCACGGCCTTGAGGATTTCAAGGTCATGGTTGTTATCATTTTCTTCAAGCTGTAGCTTATTCTTCATGGGTATTTTTATGGGTACATTCTAAGGGAGGAGGATTGTATGGTCCATCTTATCTTAGGTAAATGAGAGCCTCACATTATGAGGTTAAGATTTTTGGCATTGGTATAGCTGTTTTTTCTATGAAGGTTCTTTTCTATACTCTATTGGAAAATTGGGACAGAGTGGACTAGAAGGGAGGGGAATAAATGCTGCATTTTGGATTGTTGGTTAGTAATATTCCGTGTACAGACTTATGTCCATAACTGTTTGATACATTTGGGGCGCAAAACAATAGAAGCGCGCGTAGTGGGACAATATATGACTCGTGCAATTACACGTTAAAGTTATTTCTTTCCATGATCGTTTCACACGCTTATGAGTGGAAGTGAGATGGCCCCAAGAGTTGGTGACAAAAAAAAATTAAATCTAAAAACTTGGGTGCAAACCCTTATATCTAAGGACCACCAGGCCAACCCATTGAAATTAAATTTGACTAGTGTACGAGATATTAACAATTTTTTTAATTTTGAATATTGTTCTCAATTCTTGTTTTCCAAAGTTCCAGGACACATGCGCTTGACAATGGAAACGTAGACCAAGAAAGCCCTTTTCTTTTGTTTTTTTCCGGGACACATGCACTTGACCATCTGCTGTATTAGTTTTCTTCTTCTCGTTATTTTCACAAGAATTTACTCACTCATTTATTTTCAAAGTATATGTTTTGACTTCGAGTACAATAAGAGCGGGATAGGGTGCTCCAGCTTCATTACACGTAACAGTGAATTACTGAATTATTTTTTCTCTAAAATCGCAGACCAAACAAAACTGAGTCATTTATATTAAACAAAACCGAGTTTTTTACCTGAGAAATTCTTTCTTTTCAAAACACTTGATCATTGTCTTCGGATTGTTCAAGAGGTGGCTTGAAATATCTAAACTCTTTGTCAGGTGGTGACTCAGAGTTATTTTTATTTTTCAAAGATCATCCCAAGTCTCAGCTGTAAAACCTGTGTTTTATAAAATCCCGTCACATTGAAAATCAATTGGATTACTCGACCCTCCATTCTCTCGAACGGTCGAAATCCCGGGCGCAACACTATTATATTTAGATACTTGTGGTATTTTATAGAAAAAAGTTTTTTGGTCTCCCTCAAACGCTTTTTGGGAGATTATGCAAGAGTGTTACGACTCGATTGGATGTGAGATTAATTTTCGGTGGATGAAATAGTGAGGGGAGACAAAATAGTAGGGGTATTATTTATGGAGGGTGGATCCACCTTGATGTGACATTTATGGAGGGAGATTAGATAATACTTGATTTGGAAGATTTTGATAATAAGGGGGGGATAAAATAGTGCTTGGCTTGTTTAGTAGTTGAAATGAGAGATAATGATAAATAAGAGGATTTCAGATAGATTGGCCCAGATTATGGAGGAGTTATCCGTCCGGATTAAATGAGAGGGGATTAAATGGTCCGAGTTATAAATGGACTCCCAAACCAAGCCATATGCATGAGCCCGAGATTAAGTAGTCGAAGATTTTCAATCCAGCTGCACAACCCAGCATCCAAACAAGCCCTTAGGGTTTTAGTCCTTGGTGAGTTGTGAGTACTCAATTGCTCTCGATACCTCTTTGTTTTGGGATTCAAGGGTGCTTCAATTTGTAGAGTGGCGGGTATAGCCGGCTCTGTTGTACTCAATTGCTCCTTGGTTATAGTGAACCATTTCTCGCTCTTTGCTATAACCACTATAACCACGGAGCAATTGAGTACAACAGAGCCGATGGAACACCTTGCTTTGTGTTTGGTGGAATCACGTATATCTTAGTGTTCTTGTGTTTTCGTCTTTTGTTTGCTAAATTTATTTTTCTCAAGGCTTGACATTAAAATGGGTGTCTTAAAATCCTAACAAGAAGATGAGAGGAACTAATAATTACGTGAATCCTTAGAAATATCCCTTAGACAAAACATAGTATGTCAACAACCTTACAAATATTCCTTACAATAACTCAAACCATTTGAATACATGGATTCCCTCACATATCCCCTATTGATTATCTTACGCGGTTGAGTTGGTTTTTGCAACTTCAACGCCTCAAAGCTTAGTGTGATTTTATATATTTTGTGTTATGCACTATATTAATTTTATGTAGAAAATGCTAATCTCAGCCTAAAATGGGCCTCTATATATTTTCAAGCTAATTTTGTTCAACAAATATTCATCATAAATAACCATTACAAAAAGTTCATCGATGCAAAAATTATAACATGTCGTAGCACAAAAAATAACAAATAGAACACTTCAAAATCTAACATTTGAAGATTGATCGGCTCAAAGTTTTTGCTACAAACATAGTAATTAAATCTTCATAGTTAAGCTTCTTCACTAAATCTTTCTCAATGGATAACACAACCAATCCATTTAATTTTTCTGGAGACATTGGTGACCGAAGGTTAATTTTTTACAGTATCAATTTTAACTTTGAAAAACTTCTTTCTCCAGACGCAACTGTAATAGGTATGGTCAACAATATTCGGTAGGCAATCCATACATTCGTGAAACAACCATTCATAGTCTTCAAGTAAGAAAAAGCTTACTTGATGTTGATGGAAGTGGAGGCCTGAAGATGATAAAATAAAAGGAGGGGCCAGAATTTCAGATTTTTATTTTGTGAATTCAACACATAATCTCGGTTCTCGGTTTCTATGGCGTTGAGCGTGGAGAATATTAGATTTGTTTTTTTTTGGTTCCTCCTCCTCTTCCTGCTTTCCATATTCCCACAACTTCTATTTTAATCAAAGGCTAAAAGTCTAAAACTAGGCCTTAAGTTACATGATATATTTCAATTATATCATCTTTTTTTGGGGGCCACAAATCTTGTATTGGTCTTATTTATACTTAGTCCTTATACAAAAACTAGTTAGACTATGTATATATATGCATAGATAAAGGCCTAATATACCTTGGGGCCCCTAATTTTGGGTTTTTCGGGGGGTCAAAAGTCCAGGTTTTCTGGGTTTTGCCCCAAAACCGGTACTGAGGATAATAAATACAAAGTGAATAGATATTTGAAAAAAAAAATTATTATTATTATCCGTGAAATTTGCATTAAAATCCAAACTAATTTGTCATTATATATTCCGTTAGGAAAACCCATTTATATTTGTCTTTACTTTTATTATATGTAGATTTTTAACTATAAACCAAAAATTGCATCAATCCCCCTTCCCAAAAAGTACGAGTTCATGTGATTTAAAGTACGGGTTCAGGTCTTTATAACTCCTTATTAGTATTAAAAATATACTCCTAACACTACTTACGCGCGGTGAGATTTTAGTTTCGCTTCTAACATAGATATCGTAGGGTCCCTTGTAAATAATGGTGTGGTGCGTCTATGAGGCAATATTTTTTGACTGAGATAGCGAGGTAGCATAAAATCTACACTTTCATTTCATAAACTAAACAAATGTACTTCCTTTGTGTAGATGTATTGCGCGGAGATCAAGAGCGCGAGCGTAAAGATTACTACTATATGTGAGATGAGACTTGAGAGACATTCATCAAAGATTCTGCCCTAACAAACCAAACCAAAACCAAACCCTGTGACAACTTCCCGCTCAATTTCAAAGAAACCCCCTTTCCCTTCTCCCTGCCTAGGGTTTTTGGCTCATCATCTCTTCTCTCCAATTCCATCTCTTTTGATTCTGTTTGGAAGAATCTCCAAATCCCTTCACAGTAAAAAAATGAGTACTCCAATGGAGATCTCCCTGCCCAATCCCACCGACGGCGTCGACAGTTCAGACCACAACGGTGGCAACATTTCAGAGCATAATGGCGGCGACATTTCAGAGCATGACTGCGGCGACACCTCTGACCAAAACGGCGCCGTCACGGAGGCGGCAGTTCCCTCTTCTATTTTCAGCGAAGACAAATTTCTCGTCTCAGGTCACATACAATCCGACCGACCCCTCAATTTTTCTACTCTTTTGTCGAACCATTTCGTGATTATTTGAGGGTCGAGCTTTTTTGACGCATTTTTTTAACTTCAATTGCAGTTGAAGTTTGCTTAAAGCCCTCGAGCACAGCTCGAATGGAAGATGTTCGCTCAGCTGTGGAGAGGTACAGACATACTTACATATATATGTTTTTATATTTGATGATTATAGTCGGGGGCGGAGCCATAATGTTCTATATTTGGGGTAAAAGAATCTACAACGATAGCAGTTTAGGGAAATTACAAGCTCTATTGTGGGTCAGAAAGCAAATATTGGATCCAAAATATTACTGTATTTTCTTTATTGAGAAATCAAAGCAATTGGGTTTAAGTGACCCTGTCCCTCAGGGGCGGACCACCTGATTATAGTTAGTATTGAATTGTCTCAGGCGTTGGTTTTGGGATTTTTGCGTCGATTTCTAACAGATTGGGTAATTGGCGCAGTTTTTTGACCAATAGGATTTATTGCTGTGTAGAATGCTTGAAAATAGGAGTTTAAGTTACATAGATGGCCCAGTTCCAGTGCCTCTGGACAACTCATTTCTCGTGGAGAATGTAGAAAGAATCTGCATTTGTGACACGGGTATGTTATTACTGTCCATAAAACTACAATCTTTCTTTCATATTTTATCTGTTTGGAACTTGGGGATGGAAAGGGAAAAGAAGGGAAAATAATGAAGAGGAAAATTAGAGGGAAAGTTGAGAGAAAAATGAACTTGTTTTTTAAATTTTCCCTTCTCTTTCATTAGAAACCAAACAATGGAAGGAATTTTTTTTTGTTATTTTCCCTTCCTTTCCATTTCTTTCCCTTAGTTCCAAACACAATGACTTTCGGTTGTCTGATTATTCTTCATTGATCCTTTTGCATTTTTTTGACAAGTCTTAATTGTTGCTCATTGTAGATGAATGGGTGGAGAACCATGATATTCTTCTGTTCTGGCAAGTCAAACCAGTTGTTCATGTCTTTCAGGTGGTTTGCTTATACCTATGGTGCACCCTTGAGTGTAATCATATGTTGTATGAGTCATTATTATATGCACTTCGTATAGGTGACTTTGCAATAGAAGGAATTTATTAATCAGATGTGACGAAATGGAATCAGCTTTCTAGGTTGTTCTAGGTGGATGTTGACCATTTTCAGTCCTGGATCCTTTCAGAATGGTGGATCTCTGCTAAAGGAATAATAATGTCAAATTGGACTTTAATGGCATGTGTGTTTGCTGGATAAAAGAGGTGTGATTCAATTAGTTATCTATTGGACCTGTTTAAACCACATTTTGTTGTACAGTTTGATAATGAGGTAGTGTGGCAG
This sequence comes from Gaultheria prostrata, assembly GCA_036023075.1. Taxonomy (NCBI): domain Eukaryota; kingdom Viridiplantae; phylum Streptophyta; class Magnoliopsida; order Ericales; family Ericaceae; genus Gaultheria; species Gaultheria prostrata. The sequence goes on from JAXBDA010004695.1 coordinate 19,621, forward strand.
GATAGGTTCTAAATTTCATGAAGGTGGGATAACTTGAGGATACTCCCCTATTTCTCCCCCAGTACCCATATCCTCCTGATATGTCATTGGTGTTTTTGCGGGATTATCTGATGCACTTACCTTTATCTAGGATTTAAGTTTATAAAGCATCCACAAGCTCTTGATACATGTAGCCAAGTTCATGTAACATATGTTAACTCAGTTGAATGGAGGATGTGGGAGAGGAGAAAAATTTATAGACGAAAGTACCAAGTGTACGATAATTGCAATCCGATCCAGTCCCAATGGAAAGTAGGACAGTGCAGTACATATTATCCTTCGTCGTATTCCCATTTATTCAGTGGCTAGGTGCGCTTTAGTGGCTAGATTGCTTGAGTATGTGAATTTGTAAGCCAAAACTACTAGGCATTGAAAACTTGCTTGGTTTTCCTGAAATGTAGCAGTCAGTTGTATAAGCTTTCAGTGCAGAGTTTTGCTACATTTTGAGTTAGGTCCTATTTGATTGTTTCCTTCTCAGCTTAGCGAGGAAGGACCGTGTGAAGACCTTAGTGGAGATGGCCAACATTCTACCTTTAATGAGTGGATTCTTCCTGCAAAAGAATTCGATGGAATGTGGGACAGGTTTGCTTTGCATTTACTCTTTCTCTTCCCATTTGAACAGAGAAGTTTAGAAGCTGGATTCTTGCAACTTTCCTATTGCAGCCTGATATACGAATTTGGTCTCAAGCAGAGGTTGTTGCGGTATGCTGCAAGTGCTTTGCTCTTTAGTGAAAAAGGTGTTAATCCTTTTCTTATATCATGGAACCGGTGAGGAACTTTCTGCTGATTTGACGAATATTTGCAAACTAGATATCATTTGCTGTTAAAGGACATGTTCTCCAGAAGTAAGAGTTAAAGATCTATGGTTCAGTTGCCAGAATTGTCTTCTCCTTGTAGTTCCTATTTTTTCTTTTCCTATGTATTTGTCTTTGAGAACTTCATTTCTAGGTTATGATAAAAAATTTGGTCATCAACTTGTTTTTTTTTTTTTCTCTTGGCAACTTATTATTGTTATTAATCTTGGTTGTAGTGATTATCTTGTTTTAGACTTTTAGGTGGCTAATTAAGAAATAGCGTTCATAGGGAAAAGCCTCCCCAAAAATATTGAGGTTTACATGATTAGTTAGCAGATGTAATTTTTCCACAAAAAAACTGTCTAGTCAAGTTAAATGTCAGATCATGCATAAGGTGCTTAATCTCTATTTTGCAATTAAGTTTATCTGCTTTTAAGCTGTATCAGCAGACTTGTCTTATTTTGTAATATGTTTATCAAGTCTGTGCTTTGAGAACCAATGGGAAGTCAAAAATTAATGTGGAATCTCCTTGTTCTTGCAACTCTTCCCATTGTTGAATAGTTTTTTCCAATGCAAGCTCCAATAATTATTGATATCTCAGTACTTACCTAGGTTGAAACTTGAAACCAATAGTCTTCATCAGATTATGTCTGGGTAGGTACTTAACTGTACGTAATGGTGAAATATTATTCAGCTGCAACTTCCCATGCACAACAAGAACAAAAAGAAAACTTTCTTAAGTTAAATGAAGTTCCTTATGTTTCCATCTTTGATATCCTCTCTAATGGTGTCTCAATATCTGGATCCTGTTAAACAAGAGCATCCAATGCAATACACTTGAAAATTTGTTCTTTTTTCTCCTCACTTCTCATATCTTCATCTAATTTTTTTTATTATGGCTAACAAAGAAAACTCAAGGCCGATCATAAAAAAAAGCAAAGAAAACTCAAGGATGAAAGATACCTTTCGGTGCCTAGTTCAATTGAGCGTGGAGTATGTTTCACTTTTTCTTTATCGCATTTGCAGTATTATTCTTCTACACGGACCTCCTGGGACAGGAAAGACATCTTTGTGCAAAGCACTGGCTCAGAAACTATCAATACGCTTTAGCTCCAGGTTGTTCTTTATATACCTTGTTGTTTCGTGTATGTATTTAGAATTCTGAACTTAGCATGCGTGGCAGTTATCTGATACTAACTCAGCTTTGGATTTGCATCTTTCTGAAATCAGATACCCACAGTGTCAACTGGTTGAAGTTAATGCGCATTCTTTGTTCAGTAAATGGTTTTCTGAAAGTGGCAAGTTGGTAGGTCCTATTGCACTCAATTATTTGAAAAGTTCACCAACATTCGTTACAATTTTAAACTACACAAGATACGCTGGGGAATTATTTTGTCCAATAGTTATTTGCATCCTTATGACCTAGAAGTTCACTTACCAAACAAGGGTCGATGCTGTGTGTGTTATGTTGTTGCTGATTTCATATGTTTCTTAAGCATTGTAGCCTGATCACCTGCATTACCAGAGTTCAGTTCCTGCTGCTTATTGTTTCACTTGTATTCTCAATCTTAGGTTGCAAAACTTTTCCAAAAAATTCAGGAAATGGTTGAGGAAGAAAATAATCTGGTATTTGTTTTGATTGGTGAGTACGAACTATCAGGGGCAGTCATTTTTTACTCATCTTTCTTTATCTTAAAGTTCAATCACTTATTTGTGGTGACTCTGCAGATGAAGTCGAAAGCCTTGCTGCTGCTAGAAAGGCTGCCTTGTCTGGTTCTGAACCTTCAGATTCTATACGGGTATCTTGCAAAACATTGATACGAGCGTTGTAGATTGACATATTGTTTGATTAGAGCTATGTACTTGCTTACCTGTTTAACACTTGAAACTGGTATGTGGTTTCTTAGGTTGTGAATGCTCTACTTACCCAGATGGACAAATTGAAATCCTCACCAAATGTGATAATTCTCACAACGTCCAATATCACTGCTGCTATTGGTAGGTCCATGAATATCAGATAAACTGGATCCATAGTATCTAAGTTATTATTATTATTTTTTTAGATTCAAATTCATAGCCATCGTCATTAAAAGTAGATCCAAAGGATCATATTACAGAGATCAGGACACCAGGATCAAGGGAACACACTTCCAAAAACCCAAGCACTGAAATCTCCAGAGAATAATCCTGGACTAGTGTGAGCGGAGAACGCACAAACAATGGCAAAAGCGGCTTCCTATGAATCGATGACATCCACAAGTCGTTAAGAGGACGTTGCCATTTCTGGTCATTACTATCCCCATAATAAAACGAACGTGGGAGAGATCATTGAAAAAGCAGCCACTTACAACTTCACCGGACACGATACAACGGTAGAACAAACCCGGAGAGAACAAAGAGCGCCATACTAGTGGTCAATACAACCAAAAAAACGTAACGACTAAAACACAAAATGGAGGCTTTAACTAATAAAACAGAACCGAATGAAAGAGAAATCCACCCTTGAAGCACCTTAAATCCCATCCCTTGAACAGGCACCTGCAGAATTACCTTCGACTAATTACCCTACTGTAATTTTGCTGCTTCAAGAACAGCAACCAGAGTACCTCGAGATATAGATAGAGAAAAAACAAGGGCTAAGGGTTTGTGTTTTTTTTTTTTTTTGGAAGGAGGCCGAGTATGGATGAAGAAAAATTCGGGAAACAGTGGATAGGAAAGGATTAAGATGAATCTGGTTTGGGGGTTAGGAAAAATGGATTTGATTTTGATAAGGCTTGGTGGGAAGGTGAAGAAACGATTGGGGAGGCTGGATCCTATGGCTTGGATGTGGAAGGAGTGGAGATCATGGATGGGGTTACAAGAAAAAACGGAAAGGGAGAAAGGAAAAGGAAAAGGCTTCTCACAAAATAGAAGAGAGAAAACACCTCACTGGGGAGGGATGGAGCTCTCAGATCTGCTCTCCCCTCCCTCCCCGCCGCTGCTACAGTAACTCCTTGAAACCCTAGGTGCGGAGAGAGTAGCATATAAGCTCAATTGAACACCAAATTTCATTGTTTAAATTTATGACTAGCTCTCCATTGTGGCTTTTCGGGTTACAAACTAGCTATGGTTTTTATACCTACATTTCTCCCTTTATTTGATACATAGACTCGGACAGAAGTGTTAGGTGCAGATGTGCCTCTAGTGTCCATAATGCAAAACCAATTTCTTGGACATTTGGACTGCCAAATCCCATGATAGCCAATCAATGTCTATTTTGTCTACGCTGTAATGTTCCTGAAGTATATGTAGATGGTTTGGATGCAACTCGGATGAATGAATGGAGGAACAAGACCTTTTCAATATTGGCGCACAAGGACATCCAGAATGTATCATTCACACTTCTATTTGCTGTGTTGCAGATATAGCTTTTGTGGATCGAGCTGATATCAAAGCATATGTAGGTCCTCCAACTCTTCAAGCCCGTTATGAAATACTGAGGTCCTGCTTCCAGGAGCTTTTGAGAACAGGAATCTTATCAAATGTCCAGGTGAAGTTCCTTTTTTCATGAAAGAGTGTGCAGGAAACCGAAACATATAATGAATGCTTACATGAGCTTTTGAAATTACTGACAAAACTCAGATTGTGTAGGACTGCAATGATCTCATTCTTCATAATTATGCTAGCTTAAAAGAGAAGTTGAATACGCCAACGACACACAACACTCAGGCCCCAACAGATCTTTCAAAACAATTGCTTGAAGCCGCAGAAGCCTGTGAGGTCCGAGACCAAGATCCTTTTCCTTTCTAAGCGAATAGTGAACTAAACAATATTTAGTTGCCATGAGGAATTCAAACATTATGTGTTACACTGGTGATTAATTTTTTTTTCCATATACAGGGGATGAGTGGAAGATCATTAAGAAAGCTTCCATTCTTAGCACACGCGGCTTTTGCCAGTCCTTACAATTGTGACCCTGCCAAATTCTTGTCTGCAATGGTAGATACTGCTAGAAGAGAACGTTCTGAGCTGCCTGATTAATGCTATCTACACAGATTTCAGAAATTCGGTGTATTGTTCAAATCCAATGAATTTTGATCGGAGGGTTGACTAGATATTCTGCGAAATAGCTTTCGTTAGCACAAGAAGCTGTCACCAACACATGTAGTTTTATCCGCGGGTAGTTGTAAACGGTGTCAGTTACAGATACAAGCAAGCCGTGTAGCCCTTCTGAGTTTTTTTTTTTTGTGGGTAACAGACATTGAGATTCAAATGCATAGAGTGTTGTGCAGAGTGTTAGCAAGTAGCAATGTGTATATCCAAAGGTATGGATGAGTCAAACGCAGTCACAGTAACTATGCCATTTCTTGGAACAATATCAAAACCAACTGCAAGATGTATCTGTGGGCTTACTAATGAAGTACTGATTATGCTTTTTTGCTTACAATTCTTTCCTAGGATTTTTGCTATCCTCAGTATTGTACTTTTACATCTCTTGTTTTTCCTACATAGTTTTCTTGTATGTTGCATGAACTTTGGAATTTACGTCAAGAGCCACTATGTTCCAAGCAGCGGCGGGAGCCGAATAACAAATTTGACCTGTCTTTCAGGGACCGGGTCTTGAGTAATTTTACAGAAAAAAACTCTTATGTCAAGGTCAAAACGATACAGTACATTTCATATTTCATACTGTATTTCAGATGTTTGGTTTTGCTTAATCCAGTTGCCTATTTTTGTTAGATGAGTTTTTTTTATTTAATTATTTTTACTCATCTTTATGAGATGTATCGAAAAAGTAAAAGATTATGGCTGAAAGCTAAAATTAATAAGATTTATATGTGTACATATTTCAAAGCACATTGATTTTTTACTTTAACTTTGTCTTCTCTTTCACTCCTATTTTTTTTATTTTTTTATCTCTTTCACCGACTTATGATGAAAATCAAATTCAAGCAGAAGTTACGGAAACAAAAAAAAAAAAATCAATAATTGCAAAAAAAAAAACAAAGATAAATCCCTTGCAAAAGAAGTAAATTAATTAGGCGTGACTCTATGGGACTCCCGAACTCTTTGGTAGTTAAACTCTCTGTATTTGCTTTGCATGTCCCTGTCTTTGAAGCTAATTATATACTATATGAAAGCTAAAAGCGTCTTATTTTTAACTTTAGAATAAGAGATTAAATTCCTTACATAGGTAGTGTAAACCATGGGTTTTCCGCCAACATCACCGATTCATCATGGATCCAATCATGCATTCATTTATTGTTGATCTGGACTGTTCATCTTATAGAGCCCACAGAATATTACATCTTCACAAAAAATAAGTTTGACCAGACATCAATAGCTATATCAATGTTTTAATTTTTATTAATAAAATGAGTACTAATCTACAGTTTAACTTTAAAATTATTGACCGTCCATTTCATAAACGAAAACTAATTTTTTTCGTTATATGTATCGATATCCGATCAAGTTGATTTTTTGCGGAGGTATACTACTACACTAGCCCTACAAGATAAACGGTTCAGATTATATAGGATAAGATCAACATTTGTAATAAGTTTTTGGGTACTTAAATATTGGTCTTTCAGCCTAGTTTGGGTTATGTTTTCATCCTCAAATTTAAATAAACTCAATTTTACCCTTTGGGTCATGGAAGTTTTATAGGGGGAGAGGGTGTGGACAAAGTGGGCTTTAAGCCCACACGCGCGCCCCGCCCATCCGATCGGGTTGGGTTGGGTCATTAGATGAGATTGGGTTTGGCCCATGAGCTTCTAATCTTTTTGCTGAAATTTTACAACCGGACTGGGCCGGGTCGAACCTGGCCCATATCGTTTTATTTCAGTTCTCTCCTTTGTCAAAACAGTGTGTCGTTTTCCCCTTCCTGTGTGTCTGTTCGTGAACCACCAGCAGTCATGACCGGTTCCGAACAGTCACGCCTCTCCGTTTTGTTGCCTCTTCGAACGGGTGCCTATTTCTCTATAAATAGGACCCTCCTCTTCTCATTCATTCACGTTTTTCCATCGCATACATACTGCATCATTCCGCATAAAATATTCTGAGAGTTGCTGCACAGTTTTCTGGTTCGTCTACCGAACAGATTGGAGTGCTACTTCCGTTTGGTGTAAATCGGGTAGTCCTGGGAAGCAGACGTCCGCGGATTCCATCAGCACCAGTGTGAAGGGCGAATTTGCTTTAAGGACAGAGAATCTTAATTCTTGCCCCGGTTTGAATCGTCTATCACCAAATTCCGGTGTACTGAATTTGGTCCGGTAAGTTTTTCCGTTAATTTGTTTGTCTCTGTTTTTGTTTATTTTCAGATTTTAGTAACCGAGTTCCTAACAATCTTAAAGCAAATTCATAATTACGAACTCGGATTGTTCTCTGGAAGAATCTACACATTAGTGTTCTGGGTTAGATTAATCTGTTGTTGTTACCCTATTCGTTTGCTTACTGTAATCTGATCAGTCGCATATTGCTAATTGGTTTTAACGTTACATCACAGTAGACTTTATAAATTAATTTAACTTGTCATAATTGTATCAAGTACAATCTGTTGGGTTTTTCTAATTATTCTCGAGTACTCTGTTTTTACAAGGAGTGAAAGATTTCACTCGGGCAATTTTGTTTGGTAATTAAGAAAGTTTACTTGACTTTTCAAAGATAGCATTGTACCCAAACAGTAGACCTTTTTGTTGTTGTTTTCTAAAGTCAAACAGAGGGTTCTTATTCTACATCTCGGTATATAACTTTGGATTAAAATCATCAGTAGGTGTGACTTTGATTTGGAATTTTTTATAACAGTGGCTTATTTAATTGGTATTTTATATTGCAATTTTATACCATCTTCTAATCTGTTAATATAACATTGGTTATCTATTTTGATTTTTGAAAGCATCCAACAGTAGCATTATATTCTTTAATTCACTGATTATTATTTAAATTTCAGAGTTGTATTCTGATTTTATTTTATTAAGTGAAACATTGTTACTCAAAAATTGTGTCGATCTTCTGTTTATGCAACAGAAATGGCTGACGAAAACCCAAATGGAAATGTTCCTCCTGCTAACCCTCCTCCTGTGGTTCAAACTGCTGTACCTTTGGGTCCGGTTGTACTGCCGGTGAACCATTCCGAGAAACCGGAAAAGTTCAATGGTACGGAGTTCAAGAGATGGCAAATGAAGATGTTGTTCTATCTTACGACACTCCGTTTGTCGAGGTTCTTGTCTGAAGATGCC
>JAXBDA010004696.1:0-27664 GCA_036023075.1 Gaultheria prostrata
GACAACCACAAATCAGACCGCTAGATACACCGAAGGATGAGTTTAGAGGAAGAGGAGGGGTCGGGTTAGGTGTGGAGGGGGAAGAGAGGCTGTCGCCCCTCCCCCAAAGGAAACCCTAGCAGAAGAAACTTTTTCTTAGAGAGAGAAGGTCTCGATAGCTTTTTCTTAGAGAGAGAGAGAAGTCGAGATTTTTCCAATTTTGATTGTAATTTACTCAAATATCAATTTTCGTGAAATTTTTCGATTCCTCTCAGTTTATTTACCCAACAAAAATCAACCAGGGAAAAAAAATGATCATAAAAGGAAAAGAAGAAAAAAACCATTTTTGAAAAAAGACTTGCTTAGTTGTCCTAGAGAGACAGAGAGGGCCTTCAACGCAAGAAAGAAAGGATCCTTCCCATTGACATTCCTCGCGTGATGCGTAATGAAATCTATCCCAATACCATTTGATGATTTGAAATTTTTATTGTGTAAACCGCGATGCGTAAGCATTTACGCAGATAATTAAAATAATTTTACATTGATAGGGACTTGTCGAATCATAATAAGAGCAATTGAATGTCACATTCGGATTATAAGTTACTCTTAAAAGAAAAAATGATTCATTTAAATAGATACAGATGTCCTTTAAAAAAGAAATTAGATATCGATATATGATCATTTAAATTTTTATACGAATTCGGGTTTGATAAGGGTTTCTTGAAATCTTCAATTGGATATAAAAGATGTACCTTATCTCGAGATTGAGACAACCACATGAATCTTTGAACAAAACTGTACTGTATATGTGCTCCTGAGGACTCAGGATCTATTATGCCCCAAGGCACAGTAGGCTGATGTGCCTTCATGGGTCATGTACTGAGCTCGAAAATATAATTCGAATCGTTCGTTTTGTAGAACTTGACCTGTAAAATTTTCTTGTAAAAAATCAAATTGATAGAACATAGATAGCTTACTAATCGAATCAAATAAACTAGCTGTGCATTTTGTGAAATTGTATTTGCTGTTCATTTATTGAACAAGAACATGTTTGGTTAACTAGCTAAGATGCCAGTGCCCGGATTGACTTGATTCTTCGAGGAGCTATTGTACGCATCAAGTTCCACAAAGATAGCGGTTTGGATTATGTTTTCAAGCTCGGGACGTGATCTGAAATGAAGGCACAACACGGCTCGTGAGTGTGTCTACACAAGATATGAGAAGATATCCTTCATTTTTTAAGCTCATCACTCACCGGCTTATTTAAAATTAATGAAAATGCAGAATCGAATTTTTAAAAAAGGCCAAATACCTTTACCAGTTAGAGCGTATCATCTTCGTTACCGATAAATAATCCAACCACCGTCCACCGACATGCCTAAAAACTCACCCGGTTCCGGACACTAGGTCACTGAATACTCTTCACTCCCGCCTTTAATCTTCGTTCTCACAAATATTAGTAGTTTCAATTATTTTCATAATGCATTTTTACGCTTAGGCTACTTCTAAAAACACTTTCATGCTCACAAATGCACATTATATAACTTAAAATAAAACAAACAAACGTATTTTAAACTTACGATTTTCGTATTATTGCTACTGTCTTCTTTTGAATTTTGTTGAACTCGTATTAAAACATTTATCACTAATCCTTCAAATTCATATTGCGTTATGGGTTCTGTTGACAAAGACAAGAAACTAGACTACTATCGAAATTGTAAGTAATTGATAAAGTATAAAGTGGAATTATTGTTATATTTGAAATAAAAGATTGGGAATGAATTGATATACATAATGTATTAAAGTGATTAAACAAAGAATAATTTATGAAACTAATTCATAAAAGAATTCAAAATTTGCGAAAAAATAAATTATAATATTTTCTCTCGACACGAGTAAGGTGAAGACTGGAGCATAAAATTATGACTGTAAGTTGAAAAATTCATTGAAGACAAATAAATAAAATAAGGAAATACAGTTTTCATAATTTTTTATTTTTTAGTTTGGCTTAAAAAAAATTTCCAGCCTCTATTCATATTTTAAAACTTTTTAGATTCTTCTCGTCAGAACAAATGGTTAATCCTAAATTATTTTACGAGAAGTTAGACAAAAAAAACTAGGAATACAAATTAATTATTGAAATTTTTTTATCTATGCTAAACATGACACATGGCCTGGTTCATCTGCTACAACCAGAGACAGCATTTCGCCCTGCCCCACCCCTACCCCGCCCGTTCGGGTCAGGTTTTGGTCGAAATTATGGGTATCGGAGCGAGTTCGGGGGAAAATATAAAAAACTCGATGAAGGACGGATAGTATTTGGATTGATGTAAGAGCATCTCCAATGAACCACAGAAAGTCACTCATTAGGAGGTTGAGTAAAAATTTAGCTTGTGAGTGTGTAAAAATTGGCGCCAAAGGACTAGACAAATTGCTCCATAAACCTATCAGTCAATAGCTCACTCCATAAATTTGGTCATCACTTTATATACTACTCCCTCCGTCCCAAAATTTTTGTCCGGTCCGCAAAACGAGAACTTGAAAAAAATACAAAATTTTCAAAAAAAAATTCAATTTTTTTTTTTACAATTCACTAGATATCAACGAGTACTTTTAATTTATGAAAAAAGTTTGAGAGTTTTCTTTTAAAAAATTTATTATTTTTAGGTCCTCGTTTTGCGGACCGGACAAAAATTTTGGGACGGAGGGAGTAATTAAATTTTGTGAGCCCAACATAAGAAAACTATTTTCGGTTTTTCCTAGCGATAAATTGGAGCTCAAAAATGTAAAATAAATTTTTTTGTTGGTATCAAATAAAGTACTCCCTCAGTCCCTTTTATAGTGTAGACATTTCCTTTTCGGGCTGTCCTTCAATAAGTGTGTTTTAAAAAGTTAGTGGGTACATTTCCTATTTTGCCCTTAAAATAGATTCCTTTTTGAAAAATTAGTGGATATTATTATATTAATAAGGATAAATAGTGGAAAGTAGATGTAAAAGTTATAAAAATTGATGTGAGAGAAAATAAGTTGGAATTACGAGGCAACACACTTAAAAGGGGACGGAGGGAGTAACAAATTTTAGCTTAGTCCATTAAAGTGATTGCTCACTCAATAAACCATAAGAGTGATTGCTGACTCAATAAACTAATGACTGGTCTCTCCGTTCTGTGGGAGCTTTCTCATCTTGAGAGCTTCCTAGGGTTTACACCCTTCTACCACGGGCCCACTTCTCCGACTGCCCTCTCCACAGATTTCCCCCTCTTTCTCTTCCCTGTCTCCTCCCTCTTCTGGCTTCACCTCTAGATTCGGTTTTTCGTGGGGAAAGTGGGGCTGCCGCCCTTTAACCTCACCCCCCCCCCCCCCGTTCCTAATCGCCCTGCCACCATCTTATCACCGTCTCCACTCTTCGCCTCTATCCCACAAACCAGTTTCCCCCATCGCCTCTACCCCTACGCCCATAACCCCTAGCTTCTACATCGTGCTACCCTTCTCATCTGCCTTCCCTTCGATCCCTCCACCTGCTACTCTTCCCCTCTAACTTGTTGGGTTATGTGTCTAAGCGGGAATGTGATTTTATGGCGGCTCGGGCACCCTCCAGCGAATAAGCTTCCTGATCCCGTTGGCGGGGTCGACTATGGAGCTTGGTTCTTTACCCCAGAGCAGTGATTTGTCTATAACTTAGTTGAACTCGAAGTAAACTCCGGACTCAGTGGTGGCTTTTTTTTTTTTTTTTGCTTCAGTTTTATTGGGTTATGATTAATCTGTTTAGTTCCAAATTTTTGGTTTAATTTTGTAGTCTTGGTTGTATGGATTTGTAGTAGACTTCCACTGGATATATCTTCTTGTTCTACTCGCTCGATCTTGGGATGGAAATCCATGGCCGCCGCAAACATGTGGGCCCCCGTTCCCTGATGTGGCATACCCGCGTCCAGAGCCTTGCATGTCAGCGGAGGTTCTCTTGCAGTTATGTCCACTTGCAACGGCGTTGGGGATGGATGTATGGCGGAGGTTCTCTTAACTATCAGTTGCTTGATGACATAAGGCCTTTCGTGGATTTCACAGTCCCTGGATTGTAAGTATGCCCTAGATTTGGATTACATCTGCACTATACTATGTAATGGTCTGAGCTGAGTATCCGTTGGGATGTTCTATCATTATCCCTTGATTGGATTCATCATCTCGTTCCATAGATGTCGGGTCTGCTTTGACAGGTGTATCAACGAATAGGTGACCTTATTAGCCTTTTGCCGTTCTCATTTAAATTATTAGTGAATGTGGCTTCATTCCTGTCTGTCGATGTAATCGGTACCTGATAACGTTATGAAACGATGAGTACATTTTGAGAAAATAAAATAAAATAAAACTGCTTATCAATTGACAAGTGAATCTCATTTTTATCATTTGGTCATTCAAATTTAACTATCCCGTTGGTGGTGCTCTTGTCCGTCCCGTTCCCTTTCCCTTGCCATTCTTAGGGACAACGAGGGAGAACACATGAGCAACCAAACAGCAAAACTCCGCTAAACTTGCCTCAAAACCCTATCTAAATTTAGCCCAAACCTCTCCAACCTCCCTCTCCTCAGGATCACGTAGAGAGAGAGAGAGAGAGAGAGAGAGAGAGAAAACATGCTTCCAATGATCCACTCAGAACGGAGCTAGAGAGAGAGAGAGAGAGAGAGAGAGAGAACATCATCATCATCATCATCATCATCATAGATCCGGAAAAAAACTTGAATTTTTTTGAAGCATTGCTGCTGAATTTTGATGTCTCGAATACCAAACTATGAATTTCAAGAATGGTGGAACAAGCAGCGGGAAAACAACGGCAGTCACCACGACCTCTTCTTACCGGAAACCACCACCAACAACCCTAGCTTTTTGACCGTCGAGATCCGCACCCCCACCGCCGATTCAACGGTCGACAAGGACCGATCACGCAGCGCGCGTCAAATCTCCTGGCTCTGCCTCCTACGCTTCCAACAAATCAAAAACTCCGTCGCTTACTTAACCAATGGCTTCGTATCCTTACTCAAAACCGCCCGCCGCCGCATCGCATCGCCCTCGCGGCGGCGGTCGGAGTCGAAAATGTTCCGAGCAATCAAGGCGTTTTTGGTAATTGTAGTGGTTCTGTTAGTTTTCGAGCTCGTAGCGTACTTTAAAGGATGGCATTTTAGTCCGCCAAAAGTTAGGTCGGATTATGTGGAGGTTGTTTACGCGGAGTGGATTGAGATTAGGGCGAAGTATTTGGCGCCGGCGCTGCAGAGTTTGACGAACGTGTGTGTGGTTTTGTTCTTGGTTCAGTCGGTGGATCGGGTTGTATTGGTGCTTGGTTGTGTTTGGATTAAATTTAGGAGGTTGAAGCCGGTCGCGGTAATGGAGTATCCGGTGGATACGAATGATGTGAAATTGGAGGATTATCCAATGGTGTTGGTGCAGATTCCTATGTGCAATGAAAGGGAGGTAAGAAGATGTAGGTTCCGAATCCCTACTGCGCAAAACTTGTTTCATTGCTGTATTGTAAGCTTAGCTTATAGTTTATCTTAGAGCCCCTTTTCAGAATTTTACTGAAGTTTAAGTGAAAGTTTCAAGTGGTATAACTCATTCCAATGGAACTCAAATTTGTACAGCATTGTCGTGTGCCAACTTTTTGAGCGTCTCCCACTCTTAGAACATCTCCAGCCCTTACTCAAATTTGAGTAAAAGTTTGGGTAAAAGCTTCATTTGGTAGGAACGAGCCCAATTAGAAACTCAAACTTAAACACAAGGTTGAGTAAATGCTTCATTGAAGGCATAGTGGTAAATTGTGAACAGCAAAACAAGCCTTCAAATATTTGAGTTTTTGTTCATTTGGTTAGAAATTTGAGTAAACCTCAGTCTGGTATGAGTTTCAAAGACTGGAGTGAGTTTACATGGCTTTTCCTCAGAATTTGGTTCTTAGTCAATTAAAAGAGTAAGGGCTGGAGTGAGTTTACATGGCTTTTCCTCAGAATTTGGTTCTTAGTCAATTAAAAGAGTAAGGGCTGAAGATGCTCTTAAGTGGAAATAAATGGTGTAGAGAGTAGGATGATTCTGTACTACAGTTCGGAGGAGGAACTTTAGGACACCCCTGGGGAAATGCACCGGGTGCCGTAGCTAATCGAGTAGCTCTAGAAGCGTGTGTACAAGCTCGTAACAAGGGACGTGATCTTTCTTGTAAGAGGAAAATCCGTCGACTTTAGAAATCGTGAGGGTTCAAGTCCCTCTATCCCCAAAAGCCTGTTTGACTCGTTAACTATTTATCCGATCCTTTTTTAGTTAGCCGTTCCAAATTCGTTATCTTTCTCATTCACTCGACTCTTTCACAAAACAAACGGATTTGAGTAGATAGAATGCGACAAGTGTCATGTTTGCATTGGATAAGATTTGAGTAAATAGAAAGGGTCTCCCTTGAGTTGGGTATGAGTTCAAGTAAAATTCATTTTGGCATGTTGTTTTAGTCTTGATTGCAGATGAATTGAAGTGCTTCTTACTCAAATTTTGAGTGAGTCAAGAATAGGTTAAAGGCTGGAGATGCTCTTAGTCACATTAAGTAAAATGTTGCTTCAAATTTTGAAACTTCTCGTTCTTTGTTTGTTTTGATTAAATTCATTTGCCAATATGAGAACTTTTGATCAATGCTAGTTTGGAAAATCTTTAGTTTAAGTTGTGATCCAACGTCGTAGTCATTTATTGTGAGCCTATTTGCTAGATCACTAGTGAAATCCAAAAAATGTGGAATTACTAGGACCATTGTGCCCAAGAAGGGAAGTTTTCCAAATAAGAACGCATGCTTTAAAGTTGTACTACGTTTATGTCCCCAATGTTAAGCACTTGGCTACTCTATTTGCTTGGAGTGGATGTATCAAGGCTTCAATTATAACATTACAAACGTGGTTGTATATGTAGTCAGCTGTTTTCTTATTGGGCCAATTCCTTATGTCTTGGATTTGGATTGAAAACAGAGTTGGTTTGCATTTGTTCTTCACTCACGACTCTTTTAAGGGCATCCCTCTCTTAATGTTCCCTTGTTGGATGCTTAAACATCCATGTCCATCGCTGTGCAACAAAGAGAAAACCTTCACACAATGTGTTTGAGTTTTAATTGTCAACTGATTGATTTTTCGTAAAGTGAAAAAACTATGCACACCTTTAATGATAAAAGGATCTTAAGCATTCTCTATTATTGCAATGGCCCATTTGTGATTTAAGCAACTAGGCAATAAAAATAAGCAAAAGTTATATGCTCTTAATTAAGTGAACAATGTAAAGGAATAAAAGGAGCTTTGTGCATATTTTTCACGCATTGGATATTGTTCTTATGTGTCTATCCGTGATTATGAACGTGTAGAAGTATTAGCCTATAAGAACAGACCAGCTGTTGTCCAAAACTGGGTTGGTTGTGGCAGTGCGATTGCATTTTTTGCTCCTTTGTTGGAAGGTCAGGACTGTGGGCCAATCTATATGTGTTGCTTTGTAGAGGAATTACCGGGGAGCGGAATGTCTTATAAAATCCAGTCTTGGACCCAACCAGAATGTTCATCAATGACTTGAGCATGTATCATGTATCATTCTTGTCTTTAAATATCATCCTGCAGTGTTTCTCTCTCTCTCTGGGCTGCTTTCACTTCTCACTATACTGATATGAATTTCTTTTCCAAGAATACTAAATAGATTTGTTGCGTTGGCCTGCAGGTTTACCACCAATCAATTGCATCAGTGTGTGTTCAGGATTGGCCAAGGGAGAGAATGCTTGTACAAGTTTTGGATGATTCCGATGACTTGGATGTTCAAGACCTCATCAAAGCAGAAGTGCAGAAATGGCAACAAAGGGGTGTGCGCATACTATATAGACATCGCCTTATCCGGACGGGCTATAAGGCAGGGAATCTTAAATCTGCAATGAGTTGTGATTATGTCAAAGATTATGAGTTTGTGGCCATCTTTGATGCTGATTTCCAACCATCGCCTGATTTCTTGAAGAAGACTGTTCCGTATTTCAAGGTAACTTTACCAATTAATGGAGAGATCTGGGGGCTCTGTGGTCTGGAGCAGGTTTTTACGAACAAGATTTTGGCAGAAATGCTCATAATTCCACGAATACACTCTTTGTTACTACAAAAGTCATGGATCAGTTTATGATGTGGAGTCGTGGACATCTACATAATAACGGTGTAGTTGTTTGTCAGGTTATCCAGTCCATCCGGGGACTAAGTATGATAAAGACCCGCTAAGCTGGTTTATGCTTTTATCAAACGTCATTTGCAAGAAACAATGAAGTTTGTGGTATTTATGATCCAAACAGATATTCTTGCAGTCCTGAATCCTGATCATATATCAAATGTCATCTTATTTCAAGGATTGAACTTAATTTTGACCCCGATAACATGGTGATTTCCTTGATCCTTCAAAAATTTTGCAATAACACCACAACTAGCGTCCAACTAATTCAAACATTTGATTATTCCAAATTTTGTATTTCATGGAAGCTAAGTTAATATGAAACTCTATTATTACTCTTCTCACCATTGTTTCCACACTGATTTTCTCTCCCTTGAATGTGTCTTTCATGATGAAGGTTTTGTACTGGCCCTATAACCGTGTATTTTCGTGGACTCTATCTCGCTTTTCTTCAACTAGTTGAACCTTTCGTGGATCTCTCCATATATAAACGCATTGCATAAAAGTTTTGCACACTTGCTTGTGCTAATTCTAAACCTTGGATCTTCAAGTTCAAGATGAGGAATTTACTAGTAGTCTTGTGTTTCTAAATTGGTTTCTGTATTTTTTAAGGGACTTGATGATCTAGCATTGGTGCAAGCAAGGTGGGCCTTTGTCAACAAGGATGAGAACTTGCTTACAAGATTACAGTACATAAATTTGTCATTCCACTTTGAGGTTGAACAACAAGTCAATGGAGTGTTCTTAAACTTTTTTGGTTTTAATGGAACTGCTGGTGTATGGAGAATAAAGGCTCTTGAGGAATGTGGTGGCTGGTTGGAACGAACAACAGTTGAGGACATGGATATTGCTGTTCGTGCTCACCTTTGTGGATGGAAGTTTATATATCTGAATGATGTTCAGGTTTGTTATATATTACCAACATTTAGACAATTTCTTCACTAGAGATTGGATGGTATTCTGGTGTTTACCTTTGTCCACTATGCAGTGCCTTTGTGAATTGCCGGAGTCCTATGAAGCATACAAGAAGCAGCAATACCGCTGGCATTCAGGTCCAATGCAACTGTTCCGCTTGTGTTTCATGGATATTATCCATTCAAAGGTTTGAAAATTTTATCTGAAAATTATATTTTCCATAAATCTTATCAAAGTTATTAGAAAACCTCGAGTATTATTGAATTCCTGAACAAGTTCAATTATAGAATCTCAAAGAGCTCCTAAAAATAAGCAACCAATTGCTTGTAACAGTATATGCATATTGTAACTTTGTTTCAGCTCTAAATGTCTTCACGTAACATTTCAGGTGAGTTGGGCCAAGAAAGCAAATATGATATTTCTATTCTTCCTCCTTCGGAAGCTTATCCTGCCTTTCTATTCATTCACTCTCTTCTGCATCATTCTTCCTCTGAGCATGTTCCTTCCAGAAGCCACATTACCCGCTTGGGTAGTTATGTATGTTCCCGGAATCATGTCCATCTTAAATATCCTTCCCGCACCACGGTCATTCCCATTTATCGTTCCCTTCCTCCTATTTGAAAACACAATGTCCGTGACAAAATTCAACGCCATGATATCCGGACTATTTAAATTCGGAAGCTCATACGAGTGGATAGTTACCAAGAAATTAGGCCGATCTTCAGAAGCAGACCTTATCTCCATCATGGAAAATGAGTCCCCACCTTTATTGGAAAATCCCAGTCATAAAAGATCCTCATCAGAATCAGGCCTTTCCGAGCTTACTAAATTAGAGATGAATAGGAAATCTGGAAAGAATAGAAGAAATCTTCTGTACAGGAAGGAACTTGCTCTCGCGTTTATTTTGTTGAGCGCCTCGGTAAGAAGTTTGTTGTCTGCTCAGGGGATTCACTTCTACTTCCTATTGTTTCAAGGGATCACTTTCCTAGTTGTTGGCCTTGATTTGATAGGGGAGCAGTTGAGTTAATTTATTTTTATTTATTTTTTCTTCGAGGATTATACCACATTGACCGGTTATCGATTCACTGGCTTGAGAAATGTGGATGATCGTATGTTATGCGCTTTCGGGAAAGAATTACCGTATCCTATGTTGGTACCAAATCGCGTAAACTCAGAATTGATGTAAATTAGACCTAAATTGGGGATGAAGGGGGGAGGAAGTAGCAGTATTCTTCTGTTAGGGCCTGTTTTTTTTTTTTCTTCTTATTGACTGTAGTGCCACTGTATTCATTTGGCTGCCTAGTATGGAGCAGGCATTTTTAGATTTTTCAAATTGGGTCATTCTTTATTTTTGTTCCCAAACAACAGGTTATGTAAGGTTCATGTATTTTCATTGAATTAGTGTTGGAAATTACTATTAAGTATTTTTAATGTAGGAAATTGTTTTAATTAGCGTTTTATTGCTTAAGTGCATCTGATGAGAAGTCTTCACTTGTATATCCCACCATCTTAATTTCTTGGAATAATAGTTTATCTTTTTTAATAGTTTTAAAAAAATGGACTTGTATTGAATTGGCACTACATAGATACAAAATTGATAATGGAATAATATAAGGTAACTTAGGTTCCGGTTGTTCCAATGCCAAAAAATGACTTCTTTTTTTTTTCTTCCTTTCGTTTTCTGGTGTTTGTTTGAAAAATATTTACAAGAGCAAAAGGTTCTCAATTTTAAACTTTCGTAGAATTGAGATATTTGCTCCCACTGAGACTTCTTGCAATAAGGGAGAGAGAGAGTGTGTGTGCGCGCGCGCGCGTTTTCTGTTTGGTGAACTGGTGGGTAACCAAATTGACTTAAGGTGTGAAGACGAGAATGCTTCGTAAAAACAACCAACTCAGGGCCGTTTCTTGGGTGAGGCATTTTGCACTTCATCATGGAAATTATTTTCATCAGATGTTTTACTTGTCATTTATCCAACCACACACCAAAAAATAGGTAAAATAACTTTGCCAAAAATATTCTACTTTGAAACAAATGGAACCTTAGTGAAAATGAGAGAAAAGAAAAGAAAATCATATAGAAGAAAATAAAATGAAAATGGGAGGGAAATTTTCCCGTACACAACACTATCCCTTTCACAAACATTGGAGGGGAAAAGATTTAATTTTTCTTTCCTTTCTCCTCTTTTCCACATGTTCCATCCAACTTTCACAATAGCCTCTCCTGCGCGACTAATGATCACTTGGAAAGCCACTCGTACAAGTTTAACAATCCTTTTAAGATTCTCCAATTGCACAAATCTTGGTTGGTTGTTTGCCTCTTTCGCACAACACATACCAAGAACAAATGCATTTCCAGAAGCATATTCATGCAAACAAGAGTACGAGTGTCGGTTAAACGAGGACATCACTGCTTAATTATCGATGCTCGTTTCACTTGAATCGATATAGAAAGACGTTGATAACTAAACAGTCAATTTGCAAAACAAATTAATGAAACCGTAACCCAAACTTTTCAAATGTAGTAGTCCAATATTCTCATTTAACAGTCGAAGAGGTCTTACAAGCCAGCACACATCCCTATTTAGAGAAATGCATTACAAGCTCTATTTTCTGCCGGATACCAACTAGTTCTACCAAAAGGAGAAAAACGAAAGAGCGTAGAAAACACCACAGAACCAGAGTGTTCTACATTATCTCCATTTATGCTTTGCTGTCAATGGTCATGGGTTCTGCTTCCTTGGTAGCTCCTTTCTGCCAATGAGAAATGCAGCAATCAGAACACAACCATACTTGTGGTTCAAAATTTACTCGCATTTCTGTGATCCGTGTATTGTATTTTATGTAACACTAGGACTTACATTAGTATCAACGGGCTCCAACTTATTCAGCTTGGCAAACATGTTGCCGTAAAACTTGGCCTCCTTTTTATTGAATTCCTTCATCTTCTCCTTCAATGTTTTATATTCCAACTTCACGTCCCTGGTAAAAAGCAAAATACAAAAAATTCAATATAACCCACTTCCAAACCAAATGTCACAGAAGATATGAAAACTGAACAGTGCATAACCAAGTGACAAACCTGTTGTCGGGGTCGATTTCAAGGGCTTTCTTGATATCAAACTCAGCCAAATCCAGATCGGCTAAGTTGATATAGGCTTGGGCCCTCCTATACAGTGCCTTGACATTCTTACTCTCGAGTTCTAACACCTGCAAATAATATCCCTCGTCAATTCACAGAGCTATGGGGAAGGCACGCGGACCACTAACCTATAGTAGCAAGCGAAAACTAGGAAAGATGAACTTTGTGTTTTTTCGTTCACATCACATATGTAACTTGCCTTTGTACACAGTTTCTCTGCTTGCTTGTATTCCTTCAACTTAAGTTGACAAGCTGCATTGTTGAGATTGCAAGTAACCTTCAATGCTTTGGCCTTCTTCTTTTCCTCCTCACTAAATGAGGAATCGTACTCAATGTACTTCACAGCCTGCACCCAAATGGAAGTTTAGTACGACACTGAGTAGAAAAAAAAATGGTTGGACAATTTTCAGTTCATGTAATTGCATTCCTCTGTTCACCTTCTCATATCTCTTCGAGGCTCTAGTGTATTTACCCGCCTTGAACAGTGCATTTCCTTCTTCCTTCTTCTTGCCAGCAGCCTCGATTTTCTCCTCGGTGTTCATATCCCAAGATTCCTTCTCCTGAAGGCCAACAAAATAATAATTGAGTACTACAAAAAAATGGTCACCAAACAATCAACCACAGTGTGAAACACAAACCCGAAGGCAAAGCAAATCAACTAACCTTGTCGAAGGAGACAAGCTCGAGTTCGTAGTAAAGAGTTGAGTTCGGTGGAACCACAACTAGTTCCTGCTGTGACTCAGTGGATCCAAAGCCGTATTCCGGTGCAATGATCACCAATGCTGCCTCTCCCTTCTTCATTTTCATCACAGCTTTGTCAAGCCCCTCAATGACTTGCTCTGGTCCGATATGGAAAACTCTCAAATTCATTTTCTACAGAAACTACAAAAGCACCATACTCAAAACCAAGGGTCAGATAAGTAACACTACCTTCATCTGTTTTGAACTCGAACAACTCTTCCTCATTGTCATGACCCTTCTTAAGGAAGATGGTACCATCGTGCAACTTACCAGTTATTTTCACTGCAAAAGGCACACAATGTATACATGGTCAAACAACGGGTAAAAACACATATCTCAATTTTGAGGACCCAAATAGAAATTGAGCACAATGAGACTAACATTTGACTATAGCTCCCTCATTTGGGCGCTCATATCCTTCTCCTTCCTTCAGTGTCTTCTTAAGAACCTTCTTATCATCAGTGACTTCAGTCACAGTTTTCCATGACACCAACTCGAGAGTTATTTGCAGTGTCGCATTTGGTGGGACTGCACCTTCCTCACCAGATGCTGCCTTGCCATTCTCACCAAACCCATCTGCAACCGAATGAAAGGTGTAACTATAAGAGAGTCCATGACTAAAAAAATACTTCAAAAGCTGAAACCAATCTAAAATTTGCGAACGGGGAAAAACATACATTGTGGCCTCACAGTTAGAAGAACCTTTTCCCCTTTCTTCATAGTCTTTACAGCTTTAGCAAGAGCAGGGCAGAAGAATCCTGTTCACAACCAATTATACTTCAGAAAAAACCCATGTATAATGCCCCAATTTTAATCAATGAACAATATAATTAGTAAAAACTGTCGTGAAATCTTTACCCTCTCTAACAGTGAACTCAACCCCATCTGATTTTGCTACCACGGTCCCATCCTCGAGCTGAGCTTCAAACTTAACTGCAATAAAATGCAAGATGAATATTTCAGTGAAGTTTTACTGATGAAACAAACAATAGAATCTTTAACAACTATGAGGATTCTAGTATTTACCAAAAACTTCATCGAGATCCTTGGGATTCTCCCACTTCTCTCCTTCAGTAAGTATCTTCTTGAATATACCACCATCCTTGCAGATGTCTTTGACACTGACCCAGGATAGCAATTCTACATCGAATTGGAGAGTTGCATTTGGAGGAATGGTTGGGGGAGAGCCAGATGGACCATACGCAAGCTCTGGGGGTATAGTGAAAATGGCATTTTCTCCCTTCTTCATTGTTTTAATACCCAGATCCCATCCCTTAATAACTTGTCCTGTCATAGCAAAACATGAAGACACAAGATGATTCTAATCCAATACCGGAGCAATACTACCACGAGCAATTCTATTTCAACCTCTCAGAGGTTGCTGTTAAGTGAAAGAGAAGTAGACAGTAACAAAAAGAATTACCAATCTGGCTAGTAACTAGTAGTAGTCTTTCCAAAGTCATTAACATGCTCAGAGAGTAGAAAGGCATACATAATGTCTTCCCTAAAGTTGTCGATGCAAAAGCGGAGAGACTCAGCAGTCAGCACCCTCCATTATGTACATTTACCCCTGTACTATCCACCTGGAAATATTTATTTTCACCTCGCACACCGAGTTTCTAGGTCAACAGGATCTACTCTCTCACACCATGGGGTATTGAGGTATAATTTTCAAATCACTTCCCCAGCCCCCAATCCCCACACCACATGTCTCGTTTCTGTTTCCTCCTACTGAAGCAATGCTTCACATTCCATTCAATCTCATAATTCTTGTGTTCTATTTCCCTTTTAGAACTAATAGAAGTCTTCAATAAATAATTTTCGTTACTGTTGAAATCAAGTATAGCTAGTAGTACCACTCCCCAGCATTAAATACCCCTACAACCATTTCCAGAAGAAGGGGATTGCATTAATATTGCTTTCCAAGACTTCTAATTGACATTAAGAAATTTGCAACTGCAGCGGCGGAGAAGCCAATAGGTATAGTCAATTTCACATTGCCCCTTGTATATCAAACTCCCGCCCATTTAATTCTAAAAAGTCTTTCCCAAGTTTCCCAACATTAATTTGCATAATATGATGAACCATGAAAAATGGTACACATCACTCGATATACATCACCACCCAATTGGATGCTTGTGACTAGTTCCATCTTTGAAAATGCAGAAATTCGATACGAATCACAACACGCCACAAATACAGTGGAGAAAAATGTGAACAAAAAATTGGTGCCAAGTAGCAGTCACCTAAGCAACTATCACGATCTCACATTCGCTACCTTCATGTCGGGTCTAACTGAAGAGTCCATAAAAAAATAAAATAAAAATAAAAACCCAGCTCCGCTTCCTCCATCCCCTCCGTCACATTTTGTTTGCTAATTGATTTCCTAATATTCCAAATTGTTGGTCTATTTCCAGAAATCATAGATAGAAATCTAGAGTAATAAATTTCTCATCTTACCATCCTTCATTCAATTGAATCGACAAGTTCAATTTGTTTCAAAGGGCATTCGTAAAAACTTCAACTTTGCAAAGTGTAATGATTACGTCCTCTTTTCCAAATTAGAAAAGCAAATTGGGACGGAGTGATAAATATAACATGGAGGATTTTGAAAAAGCCTATTGCATAGCTGCAGAATATCTTCAAAGGTATAATCCGTGCAAGTACAACAAGTACACAGTGCAACATAAACACACACACACGCACATCAGAACAATCTATTGATAACGATCATATAACCAACCCTTACCTTGACCAAGAGTGAACTTGAACGGAGTCCCCCTATCCCGACTCGAATCAAACTGAGTCCCATCAAGCAACGTCCCCGTGTAATGAACTGCAATCCAATCCAAACCATTCCAAATCAACACGAATCAAACAAAAACACCAAACAAAAGAAGGTAAACAAAATCAAAGTGGTTAATTAATTGGCGAATGATTAATTAATACTAGTAACTAGTATACCTTCAACTTCATCGCCATTATCAGGAGTATCCCAGCCTTGACCTTCCTTAACAAGCTTCTTCTTCAACCCGTCCTTCCCGATCTCCTTCTCTTCCCCTACCTTCAGGATCGGGCTCTCACCCGGCATATCAAAGTCCTCGTTCATCCCGTCCATAGCCGGCATATCAAAATCGTCATCCATTTCAACTCAAACACTCTACAGAGACAGAAATCGCACAGAATCACGAGATAATTTCTAGAGAGAGAAAGAAGGTTTCGAATGCGATGGAGTTTGTTACGGATAGGTAAAGATGAGAGAGAGGAAAGGGGGGAATTTATGGTGAGAGAGGATGAGGGTTTGCGAGGGGTTCTAGAGGGTTCGGAAATGGGAAAAAGGGTTTAGAGTGAGAAGAAGAGTGATTAGAGGGTCAGGATTGTTCCAGAGAAATCTAATCATTTGTGGACGGGTTATTTTAATTTTGGTTAATTTTTGGGATAATCTTTGTGGTTTTGGTTTTAAGGTCTTGCTAACGGAAGCATTATTGCGTCTTTTAAGGGTACAAAAAAGTACATGTGTACTTTAAAAATGTATTTAAAGATACAAGTGAGACTCAAAAGTGTACCTTTTTGTACCCTTAACGGAAGCAACATTGCAACCGTTAGCATTTTTCTGGGTTTTATTATGGGATTAATCTAAGGTAATTAGAGCTTGATCGCGACAAAACCTCGGTTGACAATAAGGGGTGTTTGGACACGGGTAGTTTCGAGAACCCGGTATTCCCCAGTTTGGATAAGGTGGCAAAAATAAATTCTCTCATTTATTTATTTTTTTTGCATATGTTAGTTTTGCGTTTATTTTTTGTGGATTATTGTCAACTTTCTCGATTAATTTATATACATCACTGAAGCATTAGCGGGACAGTTAGTGAGTTAGTCTTGGAAGGAGTCTAGAGGCTATCCATAGCCCTAAACCCCAAACACCTATACCGAGCTCGAACCCTGGTCTTCCATGTGGGAGAATTAGGAGATAACCCTAGGGTAAAAACCCTTGGTTCTTTATAAATCATTTGAAATACTAATTATTTTATATGAATCAAATGCCTAAATTAATGTAAATATTAACACCTTGTTCGGTTTTAGTCTTGAAACCAAGGTTTCTCTTTTTCTTCCAGTGGGTCCCTCTGACCCATCTATCATTATCTTTCTCCTTCCCCTTTCGGCGAATAATATCCTAGTGCACAAATGGTGCATAATAGATCAGTAGGGTTTACTTTGGAGTCTCATAGAAATGATTCAAGCTGCTTATCAACTTTAAAATAATTTTTTAGTCACCTCCGAAAAAATTTAGCTCAATCAAATTTTTATAACTACTTGATTCGATTAGTTAATTTTTATTTAAATTTCAGAAGTCAAAATTGAATGAAAATTGAAAGATTGGATCAAATATTTAAAGTTTTTAGATTGAGCTAATTTTCTCATAGGCCAATTGAAAAATTATTTTAAAGTTAATGAACGGTTTGGATCATTTGTATGAAACTTCGAAGTGGACCCCACCGACCCATTTGTGCACAACTTGTGCACTAGGATATTTTCTCTTAAAAGGGGATGGAGAGAGAAAATGACAATCAAGTAGTCCCTAGGTCAGAGGGACCCACTGGAAAAAATGTGAGACCGGGTTTTGAAAACTAAATCGAACAAGGTGTAAGTGAAATTGGGTCACGTCACGTATATGATAAGTATAAGGTTTTTATTGTAATTCCTATTCAAAACACTTTTGGGCTCGAAATTACCCTTATCAGTTGAATCTTGCATTCCAGGCTAACTCTCCTTTCTGTCTGTCACTCAATCTCCACTACTTGGAATCGGGAGTGCTGGAGAGCACATCTAGAACGTTCAAAAGTGTTTTGAATGGTCCGAATTAAAAATAACTCTTCCATGTATTTACTTGACTTGCGACTTGAGCTAGCAGACTAAGCTTTAGCTTGAGTGAGAACGAAGGCAGACATCTTTTGGACTGAACTACTTGAGCTAGGGCTTCGGACTCGACGAGGTATTGGGGTGTAATGTTTGCTATGTGCAATGGTGGAGCTAGGATTTGGATTCCGGGGGGGGGGGGGGGGGGGCGGGGCGACGTCGACAAACTAGCGGTCGCCGGTTCGATTAGGATACAATCCACAATGTAGGAGAGAGAAAGCTAATAACGAATCCTACGTCAGTTGTTATGGCAGTAACCAAGGATGGTACTAAGTGAGGACAATTGGCGGCGGTCGGCACCACAATGATTTCAAAAAATCCTATTAATATACTAAAGTACAAAATTTATAGAGGCTCGCCAACACTAGATTTTTATCATTATTTTTTATATACTCTATATACAAAGTCTTTAGTCCTCTAGTTTTTGTAGCCAAAAAAATAAATAAAAAACAAATGAAATACTCTGAAACATGAGTTTTACACTAAGAAAAAACAAAATTCAAACTTTGTATTTTATGCACACTATGTTTGTATTAATGTGAAAACCTAACATCTAACCGAAGAAAGACAAGCAGCTTGTCAAACGACGTCCAATCAAACGTTTAATGGTTTCACATATTTAAGAGAGGGATTGCATGAGAAAACACAGAGTACAAAACATGTTTTTGTTTTGAATTGGAAAATGTTAGAGTGACTGTTTGTAATTTTCGGTTTCAATTAACCCCCAACAAACTTATTATCAACCATTTCAACAGATATTTGGCAAAAATTGTGGGATTTACCTTTTGAAACTTTAAAAAAAAAAATTACAAGTGAACTATACTTACAGATATTTGGCAAAAAAAAAATTGTTGGCTTCACTTTGCCCTTAAATAGATCCGCCACTGGTTATGTGAACTATACTTACAGAAATTTTTTCCTCATTATGCCTACCATGTCAAATGGGCAAGCCATATACTATATACAAGAGAAACTTTTGAGGCGTGCAGAAGCCAGAATAATATGACATCCCTCCTTAAATAAATTGTTGTAATCATCTTTTGTTAGAAGGATGTTCAAGGTAGATTGTTACAACAACTCTATGTTGTTCACTATTTGTTACTCCCTTCCTTCGAATCCAAAAGTTAGTCATCTACAAAAAGACAATTTTCAAATCAAAATGTACACCTTGTTCGGTTGAGGGTTTGAGAACCGGTTTTGATAACTTAATTTTGAAAATAGTTTCCAAGCGGCACCAAAAAAACTGGTGGTGGGTCCCAAGAACCTGTGGAACAACAAGGCCTTCCTTTGAAACACCACCCACCGAACAAGGTCTTTTGTACGGAGATTGAAAAAAAAAAAGACGGGACTTTGTGGGGAAACCGAACAAGGGCCGGTTCTCAAAATCGGGTTTGAAAAACCTAACCACTCTTAATTTTTTTGAATTTTCACATCAGATTAAAGAAGTAATTGTGATCAATAATTTGGTACGAAGAAGTACAAAAATACTTTATTTTTTAATGAGAAAAATTACACGTCTTTTCATAGTAAACTAATTTTTGAGTACGGAGTACGTTTTATCATGGTTAAATTCCACGGAGACCCCCTCATCTATACTCATTTTCCACGGAGACCCCCTAACCTTTAAAAGCGTCCCAACTCACCCCCTCATCTTTCACCGTTACCCATCCTGACCCTTCCGTTACATAACCGTTTGTACTTATGAGATTTGCATATTTTTCAAACCAAAATGCCCTTCAACAGCATTTTATCACCTGTAACCCTTCTCTCCTCTAAAACTTCATCTTTCTCATTTCTCTCTCTTCTCTTGCCAGTGGGAACTCCCCTCCTTCTCTCACCGATCGAATTTCTCTCTCTCCGGTCTCCTCTCTCTCTCTCTCTCTCTCTCTCTCTCTCGCTCGCTCTCTTCTCTGCTCTACTTCGATTTCTTTGGTTCTGAAATTTGGGGATTTCAAAAAAAATCCTTACCCACCCCCTCGATCTCTGCCATCTCTTGTGCGGCGGCGAAGGTGGTGATTTGGCGACGGCGGCAATGGTGGTTTGCATCAGTGGTCACCGTGGGTTTGCCAACCGAGGTACGGGCTTAGTACTCCCCTTGATTTCATCGCGAATTTCAAGCTAAATTTGGGGGGTTAAAATTGAAGCTTTTGACCGCTGTTTGGAGGTTTTAACAGCGGTGTGGTGGTTTGCAGCTGTGGCTGGGGTTGTTTGGTAGTGGTGGTTTGGTGGAAACAGGTGGTGGTGATAGCTGGGGACACTGAAAATTGATCTTGAGAGGATATGGTGGAATCACAAGGATGAACAAATACGTGTAAAGTTTCAGACCCACAATACGTGTTCCTTTCTCAAGAAATTCTCTAATTTTTTTATGGGTTTTCTTCCCATAAAAATTTAGAATTATATGTTTCATTTTTGTCAGGTGTTTTTGTTTTGTTTTCCAAAAATTTAATACTCCCTCCGTCCCGCAAAGTTAAACACTTTCATGCTTTTAATTGTCCCATAAAATTTGTCCAATTTTAAAAGTTAAAAGCAAATATTGGTAAACTCTCCATTTTACCCTTACTTTTGCACATGAGACAAAAGTCATTTCACACTTTTCATGGGTAATATTTGGAAGTTTTAGTTTTCATAATATAATACTTTTTTTCTCTTAAAAGTTGGAACTCCCAAAAGTGTCCAACTTTAGGGGACGAAGGGAGTATATATATATATATATACACCTATCTTTTTTTCTTGTGTGTTTTTAAATGAAACAAATATAGATATTTAGATATAAAAAAATTCAAATTTGAAAACAAAACAAACACACTCTGATTTTGAAATAAAAAACAAATTCACCTAAATTTTCTTTTTGAAAATAGAACTTTTTTGTGAACAAATACACTAAAAAAGAGAGGGAGAGAGAGAGAGAGGGTGACTGTGGATGATTTTCATAGATGAGGGGGTGAGTGTGAGCGATTTTTAAGGGCTATTATAGTCATTTTGTCATTCCGTTCACGGTGTAAGGGGTTTTTTTGCATTTCGCATAGATGAGGGGTGAGTTGGGACGCTAATAAAAGGTTAGGGGGTCTCCGTGGAAAATGAGTATAGATGAGGGGGTCTCCGTGGAATTTAACCTTTTATCATAGCAACCATTTGTCACTCCAAAGCTTAATATGGCTTTGTGAGTGTTCTTTTGTATCTTGCAACTTGTATTAGGCCCTTATTCTTCTCGTCATGCATAACAGTTCTCAGCTTAATTGATTATCAATTCGAATGGTCCTTCAAATGCAAATTTGTTTAGAAACTACAACAATGCAGTGTTACAAATTAATAACAGCTTCACTGAATTCCAGGCCTAAACTTAGCCCTGTTTGAAAACAACCCACAAACAGGGCTAAGTTATGAACAAAGTATCCATACAACTCTCACATTGTAGGAAAAAAATGTAATGACTCATATGATCGTCCTTGCCAAAGACCAAATGTTCGTTTAGTTCCAAACCACTCTTCATGGCCAAGTCCTCCTTGTAACACAACTATTAATCCAATTCGACAACTCATCGGTCCATTTTGATACATGAACCAAATTGTTGAAATAGAAGTCAATCACAATTTGAATGAAAGAATAGATTAAAAAAAAAAAAACCGATTCAACGTACTCAACATTTTCACTGTAAATATTGCACAAAACCCTGCTCAATATATACCTTGACATATTTACATCTTCATGCCTAGTCATCGTCCATCCCTTGAACCGAAAGCAACTCCTGAATCTCCCTCGGGCGTGTTTACAGGTGTGTTGTAACTATAATGGTAACTGCTGGGAATTGTGCTAGTACCTTCACCCGATTGCCATTGTTGTATGGCTTGAGGAAGGCTCATTCCAAATCCAATGCCAAAGCTCTCTTCATCCACTTCTTGGGTGGTAGGTTTCCATTGCTCCACGAGGGGCGATAATACAGTCACTACGTGACCCATATCCGGCCGCTGCAAAGGCTCCCTAGCAGTGCAGTGTCCTGCTAATTCCGTTACTTTGCATATGCTTTCGAAGGTTTCTTCATCCGGATCCAGCATGGGGTCCAACGATTTCCGGATGCTGTCTTTGTTGTTGAGGACCCTTCGGAACCAAGTGACCAAATGGCTATTCTCGTCCGGTAAGCTCTCGTCTAGCGCTTTTCTACCAGTTATTATCTCCATCAGCACCACCCCGAATGCAAAGACATCAACCTTTGTTGTCACTCTCCCTGTCGCTGCAAACAGAAAAATAGACCATGGTTCAAAATTCTTAGGCCCGGTATCCATTCTAGTAGATAAAAAAAGGTAACCATAATGAAAAAGTACACTTTAAAACTTCATAGTTGTAATTAGGGCCGTAAACAAATCGAGTTGCTCGCGAACAGCTCGTGGCTCGGCTAAGGGCTCGTTTGTTTAGTAATTGAGCCGAGCTCGAGCTCGAATTTTAGGCTTGTTGAGTAAACGAGCTTGGTAAAGCTCGGCTCGTTTAAGAAGGCTCGGTAAGTAAATTACATTGGCTTAGCTCGTTAAGGGCTCGGCTCGTTTAGGAATGCCTCGGCTCGTTTACACTCCTGGTTGTGATAACTTTTTCTTTTGGTCATATAGTTTTGACAAGTTACTTACAGAAAAAAAAAGGGTTATGACAAGTTTGCATCTATTTGACACACATTAACTAGGTCGGAGATCCTTTGTCGCCAAAAAGTTTGGTTTTCACAAGTTTCTAATTTGAAACACGACCATGCACCTAGTTTCGATGTTCTAAAAATCGACGGTGAAGGGCAACCTAGCGCCTAGGCGCCGACTAGTCGGCTGCCTAATTTAAGCTTTGGACCACTGCCTAGCGCCTAGGTGGGGACTATTAGGCCTAGGCGGCCGACTTTTAAAACACTGCTTAGTTCAGACTCAAAATTTAGAGACGAAGGGTCTGTAGCACTACAAGAAATCTGTAGAACAAAAGGAACAATGCAACACCATGACTGTATCCGGACCAAGGATTTGGATAAAAAAAAAAAAAAATGAGAAAGTAAAAAAGGATCAAGTCTTTGCGAGCCATATAACGATTAACTTTGTTTTTATAGTATCTTTTTCTTTCTCTTACCCAAACGTCTGATCCAAATACAACCTAAAACGTCGAAGGAGAAAAGGAAAGCTAAATGGTTGAGAACTCGGTACTTACCAGCATACTCCGGCGCTAAATATCCAAATGTTCCGGCCAACCTAGTTTCCACGGAGTACTTCCCGTCAGGTGCGTTCTTAACCAATCCAAAATCAGACACCTTAGCTCTCATGTCATCTCCAAGAAGTATGTTAGAGGGTTTGAGATCTCTGTGAATAAAACTTTGCTGCGCTAAGCCGTGCAAGTACTCAACTCCTCTAGCAACATCCAAGGCTATGGTGACTCTTTGCTTCCATGTAAGCGGAGATAATCCCATTTCATTGTAACTGAACAAATGTTGCCCTAATGTCCCCTGAGGCATATACTCATAAACCAAAAGCCTTTCACTCCCATTTATACAAAAACCATGAAGGGCGACTAAATGCCGATGCCTGACTTTTGACAGGACTGCTATTTCCGCTTGGAACTCACTTAGCCCCTTTGAACTCGACACCATTGCTTCCATCCTCTTAACCGCAATTTGGGTCCCATCATGTAATTGTCCTCTATAAACCACCCCAAATCCGCCACGACCCAAAATGTTATTTTCACTGAAATTGTCCGTCACTTCCCTGAGTACCTCAATTGGAATCGCAACATTACCCCCATCGTGAACTTGGATATCAGTGTTATCAGAACTACCTT
This sequence comes from Gaultheria prostrata, assembly GCA_036023075.1. Taxonomy (NCBI): domain Eukaryota; kingdom Viridiplantae; phylum Streptophyta; class Magnoliopsida; order Ericales; family Ericaceae; genus Gaultheria; species Gaultheria prostrata. Next base: position 23,684 of record JAXBDA010004696.1, read on the forward strand.
GACTGGGCATTTCACTTCCAGGGCCTCCACCCTTTTTCGATTTCTCTTTCCCATTTGCAGCCCATTTGGATTTTCCATTCCGTTTCTTCACAACCCTGTTGTAAATTACCAATGACAAAATTACTATCACAATCACAGCAGCAATAACGGAACCAACAATCACCCATGGTGATAGAGACGATTTACGTGTTTGAACAACTCCTGTTCCAGTTCCAGTTCCACCAGAAGATGAATTAGTAGTCCCACTAGATGAACTTGGACTCGGAGAGCTACTATTGAAAGACGAAGAAGAAGAAGTTGTATTTCCAGCAGAAACAGTTTTCCCACCTAGAAATGGGTTCCCAGATATCTTCACAGTAACACTTGAACCAAACGCCGGTACTTCACCGGAAATATTATTATTGGAGACATCAAGAAGCCGGAGTTGCGCCAACTTTGTCAATCCAGGAGGAATAGTACCAGTAAGATTGTTATCATTCAAAAGCAAAGTGGTCAGTCCAGTTAAGTTAGCAATAACAGGTGATATAATCCCACTCCAACCCTGTTTCCCAAAATTAAGCACCGTTACACTTCCTTTAGAATCACAGGAAATAGATTTCCACCCTTCACAAGGGTTATTCCCTGACCAAGATTCAGCTAAACCCATTGGGTAACCCAACCCCCCTGCAATTTCAAGCAATGTAGTCACCTGAGGGTCACATGGGCCGGGGTTCGGATTACAGAAATTATTCGTTTCCCCGAGACTCACCTGAACAGAACTTGGAAAACTAGGTTGTGGGCCCTGTAACTTATTGTTTTGCAACGAAACGTTAACCAATTTCGGAAGGGTAGTAAGAGAAGGCGGGACAGGACCGGTTAGCTCGTTATCACGTAGTGAAAGATCAAACAAGGATGTACATTGTGAAAGATCCGGAATCGGACCTGAAAACTGGTTCTGATGTAGCCAAACCTGTGACAACGTTTTTTCGATGGATGAAAAAAATATTCATTCATCACAACGATACAAAAAAATAAAATGAAATTGGCACGATAAGAAAAGAAAAGCATCGAGAGCCAAACCTGTGACAATTGTGGCATTGAACCAAGCACGTCGATCCTACCCGAAATCCCAAGGCGCTGATTGTTGAGCCACAAGTTCTGAATCCCCGATTTTGCAAGCGAAGGTGGCAAAGGACCGGTGAGATTATTATACGAAAGCCGAAGATTTTGAAGACTCGGGAACGAGGCGAAAATGTCCGGCATTGTGCCGATTAGGTTGGAATTTCCAGCGTAGAGAGTGGTTAAGGCAGTGGAATCAGCTAGGGTTTCGGGGAGTGTCCATGGCGGCAGATTAGGGTTTTCGCTGAGGGTAAGGGTTTGCAAGCTGGTTAAACCGAAGAGGAATTGGGATGGAATTGATGTGAAATTGTTGTTGTCGAGATATGCTTGTTGGAGGGAAGGGAGGTTAGAGAGAGAAGGAAGAGCGCCGGAGATTCGGTTCCGTTGGAGAGAGAGGGATTTGAGGTGAGAGAGTAGGTTTAAATCGGAGGGTAATTCGCCGGAGAGGAATTTGGAGGAGAGGGAAATGGAGGTGATGTGGCCGGAGGAGTCGCAGGCGACGCCGGTCCAGTCGCAGGGGTTGGATCCGGACCAGCCAGATGGGGTTGGGGTGAGTGATTTGGCGAGTTTGGACATGACGGCGGCGTCATCTTTGGTTGCGATGGAGACGGCGACGGTGGTGGAGGCCGCGGCGGAGTGACGGAGGAGAGTGGTGGTTGTGAGGAGGAAGAGGATGAGGTGGAGGAGGGAAAGGTTTGTTGGATGCGTTTGGGGTTGTTCTACCATTGTTGTTTTGGTTGGTTCTCTTTCTCTCCCATTGATTGTGAGAGAGAGAAGAGAGAGAGGAGAGAGAGAGAGATTTGTGCGGTGGTTGAAATTTGAGGGGGAGAGAGAGAGAGAGGGAGTAGGGGGCGGGCTTGACCGTTACTGTGGAAGTTGATTAGGATTACCCGGGAATGGTTTGTTGGGTTTTGAAAATCCTTATTTATTTGAGGAAAATGCTGAAGAAAGCCGGATATGCGTATGTCAAGTTTAAAAAGTGTGTTAGAATATGAAAAATATTTAAATGTATGTATTAGGGATGGCAATGGGTAGGTTTGGTTCGGGTATTGTCATATCTGAATTCATTACCCGATATTAGATGGGTAACCAAACCGAAGCGAAACCCGAATGGGTAGGGAAAATTGAAACCATAACTGAACCAATTGGGGATCGGTTCGGTTCGGGTACTTCCCGTTAAATTAGAAAGCAAAATAAAAATGAAATAATTATGAATGAAATTCAAATATGAAAAAATCAGTTAAACTGGAAATGCCACAGATCCGTCAATTAAAAAGGAATGCAAATATGCATCTAGATATTTTAAATGCAAAACTGATATACATCTAAGTAGAAATTTAATGCATTGAAGCTACACACTGGCTAAACTTCTACAGATGAAAGGTAATTTTGTAATTACACATATCTGATTCGGTTTGGTTCGAGGAACAATTCGGAAATCAGCTCAAACCAGAACTGAACCAAACCCGTTCGGCTATCTCACATCTCATACCATACCCGCACCCACGGGGAATATTCCAGTTATGGTTCGGGGAAAAAAATTGGTTATGGTTCGGGTACCCATCGGTTCGGTCGAGATTGTCATCCTTAGTATGTATAGGTGGATTGAAAAGTGTAAAATTTATGCACTGAAGTGCATTTTTTTTTTTGTCTTTTTCTACATTTATTGTAAGTTAGCAAGACCCTTATTTAGATGTGGCTTGCAGCCCATCTGATTTGTACTCTTGCTTGTTAAGGGCGTTCCAACCCATGGAGGGACATCAAATCTCATTTGGTTGTTAAAACCCTAAGGCCTCGTTTGATTCGTGGACTAAGACAGGTGGGATTGATAGTTCTAGATTATTTGTCCTGAGACTAATTTAGTATTGAATCTCACACAATCCCATGTTTGATTCGTACAGGATTAATATCGGGATATCCCATATTTCTGCCAATCCCATGTTTGGTTCCCTAAACTATATTTCGGGATTAATTTCAATAGTATCTCTTTCTCACTCTTCTCCATCTCTCCAACCAATTAAAATTTTCAAATTCTAACATGATTCTTCAAAAAGTTCAACATTAATTTTTCATAACCAAGAATCATGTTGGCTCTGTTCGGTTTGCCATTTAACTCCGATTTTGTCAAATTCAGTTTCGAAAACTTCCGTTCGGTTGTTGAAAATTTTACCCCAGTTTTAAGACCTCACGTGGTAGGGCCCAGTCATTCATATTAGAAGTACATGTTTCTTTTTTCCTCTGTCTCCAACAGACTTGTCTTGTCTCCTTTTCCCCTCTCCTCTATTGCACATTGAACAACAGTTAGGGCACAGCCATGACTCTCGCCTTCCTCTGCTCTCTCTCTATCTCTCTCTCTGCGCGAAATCACACCGTCCGAAATCTGCTCTCCTCTCTCTCTCTCTCTCCCTCTCCCTTTTCCTCCAAATCTTTTGTGAAGATTCACTCTGTAAAACCTGTGAATCTGGAAAATTTGAGGTCTTCGTATGCATAAGCCAACTGCAAAATCTTGACCTACAATAAACGGCCCTGTTGAAGAGAAGACTCATCCACTCTATAAGAATGGGCAAAGGTTCTTCCAAGCGACTGAAGCAAGCCTCTGTTATGCAGTGTGGGAAGTGGGTATTGAGAGCAACAAAAGTTAGAAGATCTAGAGGTATGAATTTTGTTTGTGTTTTCCTCTCATCACTGGTGGATTTAGGGTGAAATATTTGTTTTGGGAAGTCACGGTTTGATAGTTGTAAATGTGTAATTTTTTCCCCTCATATGTCTACCACAGGAATTGAGTTGAAGGCTCCAATCTCGAAGAGGAAACAACCTGCTCCATCTCCTACTTCGTCGGCAAACTCCGTGGTCGGCGAGAACAGCGTCAAAGTGGTACATTTT
>JAXBDA010004697.1:0-27660 GCA_036023075.1 Gaultheria prostrata
ACAGATTCGTCTGTTCTGAAATTGAGCCAGGTGTATCGATACACCCTTGATGTGTATCGATACAAATGGCCTTTTTGGCCAAAAATCATGTTTGTGATCCCTTTTGATTCGTTCGGGCTTTTGCTTGTTATAGCCACCCTCCGAGCCTCGTTTCATGTTCCAATAATTGTCCCGGACTTATTCGCTTATACGATTATAGATTTGTTGGGTTTTCATGATCGATTAACCTTACGTTTCAAGCAAAGTGTGTCTATTTGATCGAGCTAGACGAGAGTCGTGGATTGAACTAACATCACGGGGTATGGGTGACACAATGACACAAACACGTGGCTTATGTACCATAAATTGAACGTGAGAACATGAGATTATGATACTAGGGCCGTCTTTGGGACGTGTCGGTAGGTTTGATACTCGGTTCGTCCTATAGACGTTCGCGAGGGTTATGCCTTGGCCAAGGGGAAGATGATACTCGGGCCGTCCTATGGGCGTGTCACGAGGGATACGGGACCTATATGGTAGCCCGGAATTGATACTCGGGCCGTCCTATGGACGTGTCGCGAGGAATTACTAAAAGAATTGATTAAATGAAAGTGTGACACAAGGATACGATGAATTGGACACGAACGAACGGTGGGGTTTGCGTGTGCACGTAGTGGATACTCTTGATGCGAATCACTAACCCTAGGAATTTGTGAGTCTGGATTCGATTGGTTTACTTCACTTGGAACATTGAGCAGTATTGCATGATTTCATCCTCTCACCCCTCTTCACACACTTGTATTTCATTATGTTTAGTTTTGGTAGACTTTTTCCTACTGGGCTAGTGAGCTCACCCTAATCATTTCAGGTACACAACACGGAGCATGATTTGGAGTGCATGGAGTGTGTGCATGCATGATTTTTGAGAGCTAGCATGGAGAAGTTACCGAATCATCTTTAAACTCATATTTTTGCATGAGATGATCTTGTAACTCTATTCATTCAATTCTTTTGGCTCGAGCATGTATCGACTTTTAAACTTATGTAATTACTTTATGGGTACGAGTACCCAGTTGACTATTCACGTTTTACTTTGAATTGGAAGAATATATCAAACTTTGACCGTGGGCATTTGACTCGCCACGTGGATTTATGTATTTAAATTACGTTTTAGAAATTTGGGGCGTTACATTAGGCCAATAAATATTTTACCAATAATACGTTTTGATGGTGATAACAATACGATATCCAACAATAATGGGGAACCAGAACCAATACCAAATACCAAGTGCCATTGCCAGTGAACAAAAATCTCATAATAATTGGATCCAATATCGATACTTAGAGTCACCACGAGTAGGCAGTCCGTGGAACTTTTCCCTAAGAACGATCCGGCGAAAGTCAGCCGTTGAGCACTAGGGTCACCGGCCAGAACACGGTCTCTTCCCTAATGGCCAGAGTCACCCGCACACAGAGGATTAATTTCCCTGGACTTCCAATAATAATTGTTCCCATTGATATCCACCAAATTCTCACCAAAAAGAATATTTTTATCGCATGCCAATTTAAAGTACCAAATAAAGACAATCCAACTTTCCAATTAAAAATGATAAATTTTCCAAAGCCACAATTTAAGAAACTCGGGGAAGTTTTCAAAATACATAACATGCTTAACCACTCACCTCGGTCCGAAGACAATGCAACTCGAGGACGCAAAAAGAGACTAGCCTGTACAAAAGAAAGATTTCGAGATAAACTAACTAATCGGTTAATATGACACTGAATATGTAATGCAAGGAATGTCCTATATAATTTAAGTACCCAAACAATACCTAATCCTAAATTAATAAAACACAAACCTAACCCTTGTAACATGTTCGACACCTGTACAATTATGGGTAATACTTAACTAATCAATTGTCACCAAGTCTCCAATTCCCATCCAAGGAATACAGATTTTGTAATCCAATGGACAGAACATCACCGAAAATTCCCTTTTCCACACTTATAGTTATGAATATTTTATTAATGCAGCTATGTAACTCCATGGAATGCAAAGAGAGAGAGATCAGAATCCACACTGCACCCGACACACATGGCAGCACCCTCCTCCTCCTCCTCCTCCTCCTCCTCCTCTCTCTCTTTCTCTCTCTCTCTCTCTCTCTCTCATACACACAACTATAAAATACCCAACCAAGAATTAGGCCCTTCTCTGAAAATTCATTGACCCAAAGTAATGGAAAGAACAAGAATATAGATACGTACCACCTCAACGGAAGATCGAGAACTGAAGTATTAGAACCACCTCGAAATCCTTTTACGGCTCATGTTTTTGTTCTCTTTCAAAACCTCTCAATATGCTCTCAAATATATAGCCTAGCTTCTCCCCACGTCTGTTGTAACCCTATCCCTATAAAATAGTAAAACTGACCCATGTTACCCCAAAAATAGCTAATTAGGTAATTAGAATTTATCTAGATAAGTCTGAGAAATTAAGTTATTTAATATTTCAGTTTAACCAAATATATAAAAAATAAATAACACAATATCACAAGTTACACCGCTACAAGAATTACAAACATACCATTAAATCCGGTAACATGCACAAAATAATTAACTAAATATAAGTCCCACCTATAAATAGGAAAGAAATGAATTTTTTTTTTTTCGATAAATGTTGGGCCGTAACATTCTTCCCCCCGTAAAATAATTTCGTCCTCGAAATTCATTCATATCAACATAGTACATCTTACAGAAAAATAGATAAACAGATTGCGTATAGAAATCTTTGTTACATGTTCACCATTAGAAGGTCAAAACAGTTAAATTTCAGATATAGGAAAATCCTCTTGGAACTGAATAATTGAAGCATTATAAATTTAAAATCACCTCTTCGTGAAAAGAAAACTATCTGTCCCAACATTTTGGTGTAGTTGGTAGTAAATAATTAGTTTAGCAATTAGGATAAGTATCGTCCGTTGCGAACTCTGAAAGTTATTTTGGAGGATATAATACATAGTCCCCACGTACAGGATGGCGCCTGAGACTTTCCCTTGGACTTCCACAAATATAATACATAGTCCCAATCACATAAGAACAACGGCAAACAGAGTCACCTGCATGGATATTCCCCGTGCCGCTGCAGAATCTCAACAATATAACGAATTCAACGATTAGACAATAAATGGAATAAGAGCAATCGATCAATCAGAAATATAATCAATAAACCTTGTATGCCGAAGGGTACGTCAATTATCAATAAATGGACAATGAATAAGAATACAATTATTCATCTCAACGAATTAAAGAATATGTCAAGAAACGATAGGCTCAAGAGGATTCCAAAAGAAGGGATCACATGCAACTACTCACCTGAAATCCGAAAATGATATCACGAAGTGCAATGCAAGTGTAAGCCGCTAATCTGAATTAAAGGTGTACCAAAAATCGTAATTAATCACATGTTAACAACTAAAGTAGACTACTGCCAAAACAATCTAATATAATAATCTAAGTTACACTAGCATTAACTTAGTTCCTAAATAAATCCAAGTCTAGAACTAAGACTACAAACCCAAACCACGAGCATATCTACTACATGCTCTCCATCGATCGGTGCACCACGAAACGAAACCCATAAATTAATATATCTGAACTCCACTATATAGTATACTGTAAACTTACAAATAGATAACAAGAAAAGAATCAAAAGAAGACAAGGAGAAGACTAAGTTATTGAAGCAAGTAAACTTACTCAGATGAACAGTTTCAGAGTATGTCTCGATTTATCCAGAATCATTATTTTGGAGCATATATGGTGGCGTTGGATAGGCTAATGTGGGGTTCTCTAATTGGCAAAGAAAAGAGAAATATATAAAAAGTTCTTTATAATTCTTGTACGCAATCTTGTCACCCCAATGATCAAAGTGAAACAGTTAAAAATAAGCGGACCATTTCCCTCTTTACGCACAAATTCAAGACAAAAAAATGTTGAGTACAAATTAGTGGAAAGAAAGGAGTGGCCAATGGAAAAGAAAGAACAATGAATAAAATCATCTAAGTAAACAAAAAAGAAAAGCACCCTCAAAACCATTGCACAAAAAATTTCGAACCAGTATCGAATAGAGATCATAGAAGGCTTGTCGGATGTTATGCTATCTACAGGTAGAATACACATTTTATGTTTTTTTGGTGGTAACTCAATATCATGAACCAGCTAATCTGAAGTTTTCAAAAGCGGAAGCCCAATTAAAGCCGGGCAAAGCCAGTAATATACCTTAGAGATATTGCCAGCATTTGCCCATTGCTCCTCCCCACCGGGAGTGTTTCAATTGATGGCGAGTCCATTCCTCGATCAAACAAAGTCACGAACCGTGTCATCAACGGGACATGGAGCTGCAAAATCTTTTCTAGGAATGAAAAAGAAATTTTGACAAAAAAAAGTAAAACTCTATGCAATTAAAAATGATAAGAATGAAATCATACATAGAACTTTGATTAACCTCAATCTAAAAAGTACAAACAAGGGGACAAGGCACGGAAAAAAAACCACACAGAAGTGCTTATTTTCCTTGAAAAGAATACGGATATGTTAAGGACGCACTGAATATAACAGACGTAAGTAATATCACAAAAATTCATATGAGATTCAAAAAATGCTATTTTTATCTAATTAGGATTACAAAATCAGTTTAACTCTATGAAACACTACAAAAAGGAAAACATTCACTAAATAAGTATTCGGTCACTAAACAAGTATTCATGAACTAATTAGCCATGATATTATTCACTGTATCCCAATGTTTTTTCAAATTTGTATTCGTACCTCCTAACGTATCCATAACTTGTCCCTGCATGTCCAAGAATGTCCAACTGAAACATATGCATATATACTATTTTTATCAAGTCCTTCCGGTTATTTTTGGTAATTCTCTGCATAGACCCTTAAAAACACGTTTTAAATACATTGAGCGGTTCAGATCGTTGAGATTCAACCCCGATCCATAAGGTTCGCATGGAATTTCCGTGAGGGATCCCTCAATAGATCATGATCCTATATATATACAGTTTTATGAAAAACTGCTTGGATCAAGCCCTTCCTGGTCATTTTTTCCTGATCCAAGTAGTTTTTCATAAAACTGTGTATATAAAACTATATATATATAGGATCATAATCTATTGAGGGACCCCTCACGGAAATTCCGTGCGGACCTCATGGATCGGGTTCGAATCTCAACGATCTGAACCGCTCAATGTATTTAAAACGTATTTTTAAAGGCTTGTGCGGAGAATCGCCAAATAAAATAACCGGAAGGACTTGATCCGAGCAGTTTTTGATAAAACTTGTATATATGCATCTATTTCAGTTGGACATTCTTGGACATGCAGGGACAAGTTATGGATACGTTAGGAGGTATGAATACAAATTTGTAAGAAACATTGGGATACGGTGAATAATATCAAGGCTAATTAGTTCATGAATACTAGTTTCGTGACTGTTTTCCTTTTTGTAGTGTTTCATAGAGTTAAACTGATTTTGTAATCCTAATTAGATAAAAATAGCATTTTTTTAATCTCATATGAATTTTTGTGATACTACTTATATCTGTTATATTCAGGGTGTCGTTAACATATCCGTATTCTTTTGGAAAATAAGCACTTCTGTGTGTGTTTTTTTGTGTCTTGTCCCCTTGTTTGTACTTTTTAGATTGAGGTTAATCAAAGTTCTATGTATGATTTCATTCTTATCATTTTTAAGAGTGCATAAAGTTTTACTTTTTTTGTCAAAATTTCCTTTTCATTCCTGGAAAAGATTTTGCAGCTCCATGTCCCGTTGATGACACGGTTCGTGACTTTGTTTGATCGAGGAATGGACTTGCCATCAATTGAAACACTCCCGGTGGGGAGGAGCAATGGGCGATTGCTGGCAATATCTCTAAGGTATATTACTGGCTTTGCCCGGCTTTAATTGGGCTTCCGCTTTTGAACGCTTCAGATTAGCTGGTTCATGATACTGAGTTACCACTAAAAAAACATAAAAGGTGTATTCTACCTGTATATAGCATAACATCCAACAAGCCTTCTATGATCTCTATTCGATACTGGTTCGAAATTTTTTGTGCAATGGTTTTGAATGTGCTTTTCTTTTTTGTTCACTTAGATGATTTTATTCGTTGTTCTTTGTTTTCCATTGGCTACTCCTTTCTTTCCACTAATTCGTACTCAACATTCTTTTGTCTTGAATTTGTGCGTAAAGAAGAAAATGATCCACTTATTTTTAACTGTTTCACTTTGATCATTGGGGTGACAAGATTGCATACAAGAATTATGAAGGACCTTTTATATATTTCTCTTTTCTTTGCCAATTAGAGAACCCCACATTAGCCTATCCAACTCATCACCATATATGCTCCAAAACAATGATTCTGGATAAATCGAGCCATCGCCCTAAAAAGAAAGATAAATAGAGAGGGAATGAGGGATGTGCAGGGATTATGGAGTAATTAAGAGCATCCATTGTATTTAATTCTCATTAGGGATGAGCACGGGTCGGGTTAGGTCAGGTTTGCCTCAGGTCCATTTTGGTTGGGTTGTGAAAAACGGCACCCAAAACCGAACCGAACTAGCTTGTAAACCGATCGGATATGGTATGTCGGGTTTTGGATCGAGTTGGTCGAGTTACCCATTTAGATCAAAGAGAGAGAGAGCGATGAGAGGTCTCATACCAGTTCACAACTTCACACACAGAAAAAACACAAATTGATGGAGGTCGGAGATATCAAACACTTTGCAATAGCTATAACAAATTTCTGATTCTAACACCGACAATCCAATACCACAAATGCAGAACCCAAAGAAATGGTCGATTGGAATAAAGGTAAAGCAAACATCGTAGTATCGTACATGCAAACTTGATGCTGAAAGTGGCGACAGACTTCTCAGAAAAACATGATCTGACGTACCAGCTGTCTCAACTATGGAGTTTCAACACAGATGAAGCCCGGAAGATGGAGAGAGAGTCGACTGCCGCCGTCGTCTTTTTTGCTGGCTGCCTCGTCGTCACTCGTCATCGATGGAGGCTGAAGACTGGGGAGGAAGAGAGAGGGGGTGCGATTTAGGAGGAGAGGAGAGAATAAAGAGATCTAAGACTTGAGAAGAGCGGAGGAGAGAGAGATTATGTGTGATGCGGAGAGAGAGAGAGAGAGACCAGATGATATGACCAAATCTGAGATCGAAATGTATAAATATATATATTCTGGTCGGGTTGTGTGGACGGTGCCACGCATTTTGATTTGTTTGTTTTGAAAAAGGGCGATCTGGGAAAAAGAAAATTTAGAGTCGCCACCCGGGGTTTAATTTTTGGAAAATGTTAGGTACCCGAGAAACCGTTTAGAAAAATAAATGACTCTTGTACCGCTGAAAAAAGGTTTGGTCTGCGAAAAATAGAGATTTGAGTTCGGTAGCCAGGTTACCCGCGGGGAAGGTTTTGTTCAAAAAATGCACCCCGCGTGCCCGGAATTTTCCGGTCTCTACTAAATATTTGTGGGATTTTTATGAAAAGATTTTATTGAAAACTTTATTCACATAAACAGTAAATAATTATTCTAAAGAAATAAATAACAATGACAAGCCAAGCAATGCAATAAAATGACATTTTAAATAAACAAATAATGCAACAAAACATTTAAAGCACAAATAAATACTTAATTGAAATAATAAATAACATGAGGGGATGTAATAGTAACAATCAAAAGCCAAGGGAGGTCAGTGTAATAAAGCTCATGTAAGTTTTTTTCCAAAACAGAGCATCAAAACCCGAAACAGAGCATAAAAAAAATCGATTTTTCCTCTGACGTCGTGCGGCGTTGGAATAGATGCCGGGCGGTGTCCGACTGACACCGTGCGGTGCCACTGATAGCACAATTTTAAAAAATTTGATTTTTGTCAGAATGAAAAGGGACTCTGTTTTCTTTGTTTTCTTTGTGAAAAATGTGACTTTTTGACGGTTTTGAAAGACTTTAAGAGAGATTGTAGCGAAGAAATGTACCTCCACGTACGAGCGGCATTTCCACAACCAAAATGAGTTGCGTAATGCACGATCAGAGAGGTTCAGATTTGTTGAAAATGCTCTTCCAAGCTTGAGAAGGAGCTACAGAGCTCTCCTCTAACTTGGTAGAGTCCCCTCAGAGAACGAACGCTACCTTTTGAACACGAATGTTATACCTTTGGGTTTGTTTGGTAAAGATCAAAGGGATCGGCTTGGAGACTGGAAATGGTTGTTATAGGCTATGGAAGCAAGGATTTTGTGTATGGTTTTAATCAGAAATGATTTTGACGGAGTAACGAGAGGACGGTTAAGAGAATTTTTGCTGGGAATTGGTACGTGGGTCTTTTTAACTCTTTTTCAAATCGTTCACCGAGCTCGGCTTTTATAGGCACGAAGGTTGGATGGCCACACAAGTTAGCCGAGATGCTCACGTCGAGAAGTCGGGCTATGGGTAGGGTATGCGTGTTACGCAAACGAAGCGAGCTGCTGGGCAAACACGGGAATCATGGGTTTCGACTGGTGATGCCGTACGGTGTCGAGAATTATACTGCACGGTTTGGTTTGGAATGTCGTACGGTGCAAAGAGAATTTTATGCCGTACAGTGGAGAGTTTTGTGTCGTGCGGTTCAAGTGGTTTTGGGGTTTTAGTTCCTTTGACCCTTTTGACTCAAGGATTTGTTCCGAGGTATATTTTGCGTGTTCTTTTCATCATTGGGGATGCACAAGTCATCAAAATTGGGGTGTCTACAGGTTGGGTTCGCTCAAAATTGAAGACCCTTACTTGGAACCCAACCCGACGTCATTGGGTCAACTATATTTCAACCCGAACCCGACCGTATCGGCCTTGTTTGGTTCTATTTATTGATCATTTTCAAACAAAATTTTCAAAAAGAATCTTTCTTTTCCCAATCATTTTTAACATTTTTCTCTCCACTCATTATCTCACTATTCTCATTCTCTCCAATCATTAACTCATTATTCACATTTTCAAAAATCCAACTAAATACAATCTCAAAAATTCTTCTCAAAATTTTCTTTTCAAAACCCATCCAAACACAACCATCGTATTTTAAAACCACCCGAATCTCTTCGGGTCGGATCGGGTTATCGAGTTGGGTCGGGTTGTGCTCACCCCTACTTCTCATATGCTTGAAGGGGATTATCTGTCGAAGTTTTGAACATTAAGTGATAATGTACAAATAAGTTATAGTTAATGGGGTTCGATGTAAGTGTCTGATCTTGGTAAACATAACGAGCCAACATACATCTTTCTACTTCTTCCCCCAACAAAAAGGAGAAATTCCAATTTTCTAAAAAAATCCTAATCCCTAACCTTTGTTTCTCTTCTCTAGTGATCGGTCTCTCAGTAAATAGCTGAGCGACAAAGATGCAAACTCTGTACTCATACCTTTCTCTCTCACATTTCCGTTCGAAAATTCTCTACTCTAAATCCAACTACACATCCTTCCACTATCTCGTCTCTTCTGTATCGTCTCCTTCTCACACCCGCACCTCAAACCCCTCATCGAAACCTTAGCATTCTCTGAACCACAAGCCATTTCCATCTCCAACCGTTTCCCACCCACCAAAACCCTAGAAAAGCCACACTCTGTGGTTCAATTTCTCAAACAACTCGGATTCTCCGGCACACAAGTTCGATCCTCCATTCGGCGCAGTCCCCAAATTCTCTTTTCGGACGTAGACAAGACTTTGAAGCCAAAGGTGCAGTTTTTTCAGGACCTGGGTCTCACTGGTACTGATCTGGGTAAGCTCATTTCAAAGAATCCCCGCATTTTGCGTGATAGTTTGGAGAGAACAGTGATACCCTGCGTTGATATAATCAAGAAAGCCCTCGTCAATGATAAAAATAATCATGATTTTGATTCGGGTTCTGCAGCGGTCCTATTGGGTCACTGCCAAACCCGCATCGAGATTGAAGTGCAACATTCCATTCTTGGAGAGCTGCGGCATTGTTGGGTCGCAGCTCTCGATGCTTTTGAAGAGTCAAACTTGGCTTTTCTTCATATCAGAGGCTGCTCTTTAGGGACCTAGTTTCGCGAGTTATAGATATGGGGTTTTCTGTTGATTCAAGGATGTTTGTTCATGCTGTGCACATGGTTAGTTGCATATCTGATGAGACTATAAGTAAGAAATTTGAATTGTTAAGGAGTTTTGGGTTTTCGATGGATGAATGTTTGCAAATGTTTAGGAGGGCTCCGAGGCTATTTGAGGTTTCGGAAGGGAAATTGAAGTTTGGGATGGAGTTCTTCTTATATGATGTCAAGTTGGATAGGTCTGCATTAGTTAGTGCTCCTATGTGTTTCACGTACAGCATGGGGAAGTCGTTCCTCGGTACAGAGTTTTACAAGTTGTGAAGTGCAAGAGGCTATTAAAGTTGTGAAGTCGTGAAGTCGTTCCTCTGTCTGATATTTGTGTAAATCCATTTTTATGGATAATTTTGTTATATTCACTTTGATTTACTTGATATGTAAGTGGATATGTGTACTCATTGAGATTTATTAATGAGAATGAATGAGGCTCCCCGTGGAGTAGGAAATTTGGCTTAAAAACCAAATTTATCCGAACCACGTAAAAATCTCGTGTGTTCTCGTGGTTGATCCAGGTTTAATTTATTGGCTCAATATTAATTTTTGCGGCAAGAACCCCAACAATTTTAAGGAGATATTCAAGGTGAGCCAAATCATGAGAACACAACAAGGTAAATAAAAAAAGGAGTTTTGAGTAAAGCCCTACCGGTGCAGCAGATTGAGAGACCTTGATCACATGCTTCGTGTGGAGGAGTTAGCTCATGGCTAACATGTATCCTTTTCTGAAGGTGGTAACCCATTACTGAGGTAAAATTGATTTCCTGCTAATCTCTTTACCCTGTTGTTAGATCTTTGATTTGTCTTATTGAAGCCAAAATATCGGAATTATTTTGTGGCTGACCTCATATTCGGAGGAACCAAAAAAAAAAAATTTTTAAAAAAAGAGGAGAAATTCTATTTTGAGCCTCACGTTGGGAAAAACCCAAGAAAAAAAGAGTTGAACCATTTTACCCCCTTTAAAATTGTCTCTATTGCATAAGTGGGCAAACTGCTCGAACTTGCAATATTGGAAGTGTAGTCTTTTAGAGGCTACTGTGAATGAGAAATATATACATATTACAAGTTTTGTTGTGATATACTCTGTGGAAGGGTGGTATTAAAAAATAATGCTTTAAGCATTTTGTAAATGGTTCAAAGAAATTACTCCCTGGAATGGTTAAAAACCATTTACTTGGTGATTCTTGCTCAACCAAGTTAACCGGGAGTAGTGAGGAGGAATTGGGATTTCCTCTTTGGATGTGTGCTATTTTCTGCAACTTCAATCATATGCAATAGCCTCATCCAAGAGAAAAATTGCTTGAGTTTTTACTCAATAAAATGGCTTCATGGTAAAGAGATGGTGGGTGATGGAATGATCTGATTTTTTGGAATCAGACGATGTTTGAGAAATATTCTATTTTTAATTTAAAAAATGGTGGGGGAAAAGAGAACACCAATGATTTTTTAAATTTCAAAAGATTTCCCCATAAAAAGAGAAATATTTTGGTTGTCTTTTGTGACATAAAAAAGAAAGGACACTAATTCATAATTGTATAGCCTCGTTGGAAATCAGTTTTAAGTCATATGGATTCCTTGTCGCTTTTTTGGATATTCGGATATGTTGGCCACTTTTGGATTCGTCGATTTTTCGGTATTTCTATGCTCAGTAAAAATATTAAAAAGGATCCAATGACTTGTGGACTTTTGGTATTAAAAAGGCTATATGATTTTTGGATTTGTGGGGGTTTACAAGTTCTGTTGATAGCTTAATTGTGTCATCTAATTGTTTTACCCGACCGTGATTTCGGTGCAAAGAGTACATTGCAGGAGGAAGTCAACAATTATGGTCTTTACTAGGCTTTGAGAAAGCCACTGAAATTTTGTGAAATTTTTATCTCCGGAGAAATAACAATTATGAAAGGCTTGTTTTACGAGCCAAGATAAATTCCTGCAGTACTTGCTAAAAATTTCAGATTTGAGATTTGAAATTTTATGTCAGGTAAAAAGATTTTCTCTACCATTGAATTTAATTTAGTGAATGGTGGTGCTATATTTCATTGCTAATTTTTTAGCTGCAGCTATGGTGAAAGAAATATGGTTAAGAGATTGTCGAGAAGTCTCCTTGATGGGAAAAATGAAGTCACATAAAACATATTTACTGTGACATGCACCACATGATGAAAATTGGTAGAGTGAAAAACCTTTTTTTCCTAAATGGTGAAATCCAGACTTGTGAAATATTGAAATTTCATGTGGGTAAAAATGTGGATAAATTTTTGGAGCATGCTCATGTAAAAATGTCTGGATTACATCGAGGGGGATTAGACCTAAGCCCGAAAACATGGCAGGAGCCATGTATGGGGACACCCAACCTGGGGACCATAGATCCTGTAACTGGGTTCAATGGGAAAAACGAACATATGGTGGCCGTATCAAATGCACAGATATTTATTTTGTCTATCCCTATGATGTGAGTGCATTTATCCTGTAACATTTTGAGAGGTTGAGTTTTCTAAAAACTCTTAATGAAATTCTGTAGCTCTTTTTGAGTGGGGTGTCAGAGTTACAGGAGCACCCTTGACAGATTTCACCTATGTGAGTGTGAAAGTGGGGCCGTTTTCTATGAGAATTGGGCTTATTCTCAAATACACTCATGAAAAACCAGGATCAGCACAAGGCCATAACGTGCTAGCCAACAAAGCTTATGTCAACACCTGGATTATTATGTGTGGGCAATGATACTTTATTTCCCCTAAGCAGTCATGGTTCAAGTCTGAGACTACCACTGACTCTGGAGTAGAGGTCATTGTTTCACTAATGTAGGTTCAATGCAGAGTCACACCTATCATGATGCATAATGTCCCATTTTGCTGGTTAATCTCTCGAAGTATTTTTGGCATGCTAATTTTTTTGCTTTTCAATATTAAAATAGGTGGGGGAATGTTGGAGTTTTGGTATATTTTAATATTGAAAAACATGATTTTAAGTATTTCAATTATTATTTAGAAATAGTAATGAGGTGGCATATTCTAAAATTGAGTAATTATCTCTTGTACTATTAAAAATGCCACTTGGAAGGTTCCCATTGGTTGGCTTCTAATACTTTGTCGCCAAGGAAAGACCAAAGGGTAGACTGATTAGTCATCCATTCCATTTAGTGCATCTAATTTCTTCATAAATAGATGCATGCATTTCGGTGGGAGGTGGCATCTATTAATGTTTTGGTTCATGCATCTTACTTCTTATATATATGCATGCATGTGTTATCTTTGTGGAAGAAGAAGCAAGCCTAAGGCAGTGAGGCCTAAGGCTGTGATCAAGGGTCTTCTCCTATTCCTTTATATTTTGTATTTTGTATTTTGTATTTGTATACAGAAATTATCCAGCAAAATGAAAGGGTGTTTTTCTAGTGGAGCTTTGGGTTCTAACTTATTGTGCAGGGTAGTTCGAGTCAACACTACTTATTAGTCGGGTTGTTGTATCCTAGGGGAGACAGGTCATGTCGGAGTTCTGCTGCATCGGCTAGTGGTTCACTATTCAACCAAGCCGCAGAGGGCTTGAATCTCCTTAAAGAAAGCGAGATGTCCGCGCCTCAGTCTGATATTTGTGTAAATCTATTTTTATGATAATTTTGTTATATCCACTTTGATTTACTTGATATGTAAGTGGATATGTGTACTCATTGAGATTTATTAATGAGAATGGATGAGGCTACCCGTGGAGTAGGAAATTTGGCTGAAAAACCAAATTTATTCGAACCACGTAAAAATCTCGTGTGTTCTCGTGGTTGATCCAGGTTTAATTTATTGGCTCAATATTAATTTTTGCGGCAAGAACCCCAACACCTAGTGTAAAAATTCATGTCTAGTGTAGTTCTCATCATTTTCTTATCCTATTCCTCTTCTTGGAGGAGTAGTCGTTAGAGGCCCGGCCTAGGGTGACCATCACTCTATGGCCCAAGTAGATTTAAGATTCTCACACCCGTGCTAACAAAGTTTGTTTGAGTTTAATCCGGGCTCGTAGCTATCGATTTAAAACTTAAAGTTGTTATGTTTTTTATTTTGCGTCGACAATAACATTGGCACGCATAATACTTAAATCGATGTCACTTTGAGGGTTTAACAAACTTTTTATCGAGCCTTGATTAAACCAAACACCGGTTAGAAAGAAAAAGGAATTTCATTGAATTATCTTTCGGTTGAGCATAAAATTACCTTGTGACTTAACCGTGCAAATTGTGAGAATCATGAATCTGTTTAGGTTATAGGTGGTGTGAACCTTGGCCCGAGCCTCTTTGTTAAATTCAAGCAAATTCATAGTTTTAATTTTAAATTGGCAATCTTAGGTTCTAAAATCACCAACAAATCAAGAAACGAAAGGGTTGGCTTCCTACAGTTAAAAATCACCATTTAGATCGATAAAGCTCTTTTCTCTCCATAAAACCTTTCCCTGTGGATTCGACCTCGGACATACCGAGTTTTTTTTTTTTTTTGCACTGCAAAAAAGATTTCTTTAATCACTGAAAGATTACAATGACTAAAAGGAGCAATGAGAAAGCAACCAAATCAAAGAATCAAAAGCTTAGAACGAGACCCAATCCTTGATTGACAAGAAATCAATCGAGACCTACACCAAAAGGGCTATGAAACCAGCAGCCCCAACAAAACCAACAACAACACAAAACCAACCACTAAACAGATAAGACAGCAGCACACAACACAGAAAAACAACAAAAACCTGAAACACCAAGAGACAACCAAACCCAACTCAGCTAAGAGGACCCCACAACCAAAACTCTGAAGAACAAAACAAGCCCAACAGAAGCTTCCAAAGGACTCCCCAAAAAAGGAGCTACAAGGAGCTGAAGACTGAACCCACAGAAGCAGAAAATCAGAGATCACAAGCAGTCCTATCCATATTTTGGGCTTCCATTTCAGCAATTTTACTAATAACTTCAGCTTCATCCCCATGATATTCGAGACCCATAACTTTATTAATTTCCCAGATAGTTTGAGCCTTATTGAGTAAGATTCTATTTCTGCTAACAATACCTTCCGATGAAATAGAGGCAGAAAAAGCAGCAGCAGCAACAGCGGACCTTAGAACCACGCATTTGTTCTTGTTCCTTCCTCCCTTTTGATTGTGCAAATTCACCTTAGAGAAACCAAGAATGTCATTAATTGATTTCCTTTTCTTTTTCCCTTTGATCCCTTTTAAAGCAGCATGAACTGGACTAAGTTGATTATCAATAAAGAGAGGCCCATCCATAACAACCGAGTTATATACTTGCAAACGATTTCATAGCCCTACGCTTGGGGTTAGGCACTTTGAGATACAAACTTTGGTTGCAAGCAAGCATGTTTTGATAACAGTAAGCAATTATGGTGCTCTGTATTGAACCATGCAGCAATTAAACGGGTGAAGGGTGACTGCTTGGATACTTAATTTGCTGCAGAAGTGCTCTTTATTTCTAGAAGAAGATTCTCCACAGCAAGGGATGTCTTCATTTTTAGGAATTGAATGGATATGAAAGGTACTAGCTAGTTATCCTTTTGTGTCATGCTGTTAATTCTTTGTTGACATCATAATTTTTATTTTTATTTTGGTCATTTGGTTTGTGCTTTGTATTTGTGTTTTTTGTCACAACTTGTGCTCATATTTTGCAGACAATTGGTAGTTAAGATACTTTTTTGTGAAGATTTATTTTAAACAAAATCATATTAATCAGCTGGCTTTTTTTTTGGAGCTTTTTATTGGGTTACAGGAAATCATTCTGTTAAATAGTTATGATATTAAAATAACAAATATCACAAACATTAGGAGCTGTTCATTGGAAAAGTGCAATGACTATTGGTCCGTGAATCGTGATGCTATTTTGAAAATTGCATTGCGACCTCCTAACTGTCCCTACTATGTTCTCAGCTGTCTCCAGCTTGTCCGTGAGGAATAAACGTTGTAAAAACTTAGAAATATATTTAAGGGTGTCCAGAGCTTGGCGTGGTCGTGGACATGAGCGCATGAGGCCCGTAGGCATGTCCGTGTTTCTTATCCTAGGACTCTGCTTTTAGTTAAACAGTGAAAAGTCTTTGATAGTAACTACTACTTAAGAATTGTCTATTGTCTTCATCAAGCCGCTCACTAAAATGAGACATATGATCACTAATCTTGTTGTATTACCCCTCCTCATCAACAAATCCACGATATTCAGTCCTCTACTGAACTAATCTGGAAATTATGTGTCAACACTTTTTCATTGGCATTATGTTCCCTGAATTCTGTATATCCTTGGTTAAAATGGTAATGGATGTGGAAAAACACAAACTTAATGCAAATACTAGTTTTGACTGGTAGTTTGTTCAAGCTCTCACGTTGACCAAAAGTTGATGAGGAGTTCCAGACTTCTCTATGACAAATTCTCCACGGTACCTGCATTTCTCTCCATTTGTCCTCAATCCGATTTTGGTGCCAAGTTGTTATCTATGAATATGGTTTTAGTCAGACATATGGGTGACTAAAAAGGGGTGACCTTTACCACCCTTTCTTTGGTATCAACTCCTCCCTCCATCCCAATTATCTTGGGCCAGTTGGCATAGGGTCCATTATTACTATTTCTTAAAGTCCAAGGTCCACTCTATAATTCTATAAGACATAAGATCCACACGCGTTGCAAAAAGACGTGAATACCCCGTTATTAAGTCGCTGAAATTTCGAAACAGAGACAGCAGAAGAGCGCGAGACAGAGAGAGACCAGTAATCGTCGCCCTGTTCTCGACGTTCGAACCATCGTTTTCAGTCATCGTCACCGTGTTCTGGCCTTGCGCACAGTCGTTTACAGTCATCGTCGCCGTGTTCTCGCCGTGCGCACCGTCGTTTTCAGTCATCATCGCCGTGTTCTGCCAGTCCGCACCATCGTTTTCAGTCATCGTCGCCGTGTACTAACTTCCTACAAATTACGGTTAGATTTACTCGATTTCAAGCTAATTTTTTGTAGTCTGTTATAGTTTGGCTTTGATGTGGTTATCTACTAGATTAGAAAGCCACAAAATGTGGTTAGCTAATAGATTAGGGTTAGGTTATTATTTGTCAGCTGGAAATCTGAAAAATTATCATATCTATCTGGTTTAAACTATAAGATGTGGTTATCTCCTAAACTCTCAATGTGTCATAGATCTTTTGTCTGCAAATACACAGAAAATGTGGTTATTTTCTAGATAACAATACTCGTTACAGTTTACTTAGATGTGGTTAACTAGATTTTTCAAGAAGAGAAGTTTCTTTGTGTGATTGTACTCTATTTTGTGTAAAAGACATAGCACATGTCCTACTCTAAGATGTGGTTACCATAGCACATGTCATACTTTGGTATCAAAAAATACTAAAAGATGTCGTTATCTAATAGATAACAGTACTCCTTATAGTTTGGCTTTGATGTGGTTATCTACTAGATTAGAAAACCACGAAATGTGGTTAGCTAATAGATTAGGGTTAGGTTATTATTTGTCAGCTGGAAATCTGAAAAATAATCATATCTATCTTGTTTAAACTATAAGATGTGGTTATCTCCTAAACTCTCAATGTGTCATAGATTTTCTCTCGGCAAATACACAGGATATGTGGTTACAATACTCGTTACAGTTTACTTAGATGTGGTTAACTAGATTTTTCAAGAAGAGAAGTTTCTTGTGTGATTGTACTCTATTTTGTGTAAACGACATAGTACTCCTTACAGTAGATTCCTCACAGTCATTATCAGCAAAGTGTTGAATTGCCGTCGTACACTAGTCATCATTTTTCGTGAAGTATGTGAGTTTTATTATTGTAATCAGTTCATTTGTGTGCTTGTACTCTATTCTGTGTAAAAACCATAGCACCTGTAGTACTCTGGTATCAAAAAATACTATAAGAGGTGGTTATCTAATAGATAAGAGTACTCCTTACAGTAGATTTTTGGCATTTGTTATTAATTATAGCTCCCTTTCATTATTTCTCATCTGGAAAGCTGAATAATTATCATATCTATCTGGTTTAAACTATAAGATGTGGTTATCTCATAAACTCTCAATGTGTCATTGATTAATATTTTTCCTTAGATGTGGTTAACTAGGTTTTTTGTGGGCAAATAGACAGAAAAATGTGGTTATCTTCTATATAACAATACTCGTTGCAGTTCAATTACATTTGGTTAAACTAGATTTTTTCTCCAGCCATGGGCAGGCAAAAGATAACAGCACATAGGAAATGGCCACAACAAGAAGAATTAGGAAAAAAGAGAACAAGATCGGTACTCAAGATGCAGCTACACTGATCGATTCCCAAAGTCCAGAAAAGCCGGACAAGAAACAAAAAAAAGAAGTAAAGGAACAGAAACAAAGAGAAGAACAAGAAGAACATGAAGACGAAGAAGATAATGAACAAGATGATCAATCAGAATATGATGAAGACAATGAGGTAGAAGAAGAAGATGAAGATGACAGCCAACAAGAGGAAGACGAGGAGGAGGAAACAGAGAAAGAAGATGAACAGGGTCAACTAAGGAAAAAAGAAGAAGAGGATGAAGCAAGGAAAGAAGAAGAAGAGGATTCAGATGAAGAAGAAGAAGAGGATGAAACACAGAAAGAAGAAAAGGAGGAGGAAACAGAGAAAGAAGAAGAGGAGGAAACAGAGGAAGAAGAACATCATGTTCCTAGACGCAGGTATGGTTTACTATGTATTTTTGTACTCTGTATTATAACCACAAGACAAAGCTTAGCTAATTGTCTACTGTCAAGGTCAACTACAAGAAACAAGCCAAAGCCACTTGCTCCTATTAGAAAAAGAAAGCAAAAAGCTGCTGCTCCTGTGAGAATAACAAAACAAAAAGCTCCTCCTCGTGTTAGAAGAACAAAGCAAAAAGCTCCTCCTCGTGCTCCTCTTACAAGAAGAAAGACAAAAGCTCATGCTTCTGCAAAAACCAAGAAGGAACCTCAAAAAACAACAGGCAACAAGAGGAAACAAAGTAGTCCTCTTCAAAAACCAAATTCAAAAAAGCCAAAGAAAGAAGAAAAACTTGAAACTTACTTGCAGTACAGGTAACATCATCTTATAGTGTTGTTAGTTACACATGTAATAACATAGATAGCCACATCTAATAGTTAAACATATATGTCTCAAAAACATTGTGCAGGTCCAATCTTGTTGCTTTGGTCAGGCTTTTGAAGAATAACAAAATAACGTCAAAGCAAAAGATTGAGATCAATAAATCACCCTTTGCTTATGTGCTGCTCGCGATAATCGATGTTAACGATGAAAGTGATGATGAAAGCGACAGTGAAGGGAATCGCATCAAAAAGCCTTTTGAGCATTATGTGAGGAAAAATGATCATGATGTGCTACAGCTGGTTGGACTTTACGAGAAGAACACAAGAGGGTTGTTCAAATAAGGGGGTAAGTCTGTTTGCTTCAAAGAAAGAGACCTGCAATTGATATTTGGAATCCAGTCTAGTCATACTCCGATTATATTGTCAAACCATCCAACAAAACCAGATACAAGATTTGCCAATGAAATCATGGAAACGGATCGAAAAAAATAGAGGATAATAAGCATCAAAAGCTTAAAGGCATACTTCAAAAAAGTTGTGACAAAGACCAGTGTTGAGCTGCAAAGGATGTAGCACGTGTGCTAACGCTCTTTGTCCTAGCTACCTTGTTTTGCCCAAACACAGGTTCTAGGATAACTTGGTCTTACCTTGACTATGTCGTAGACTTGGAAAGGAGCAAATCCTATGCGTGGTCGAAATTCATTACCGACAAATTAATTAAAGATCTTGAGACAAAGCCTGCAAAGAATGTGGAGGGATGCACCATGGGACTTCTGGTAAAAATCTCTTCAATTTACCTTCTCATAAAAATGTGGTTATCTATATGAATGTACATAACTTGTATTTCTCCTTCAAAACAGTATTGGCTGTGTGAGCACACAAAGTTGGCAAACATAGCAGAACCAACAGATTTCCCAAGGTTCAGGTGTTGGAAACTAACTGAGCTCAATGAATCTTTGAAAGAGACACCATTGGAGTCTCTTGAACCCGACGAGGTAAATATGGTATTGTTATTTTTTCTACCAACAAGACCACAAGATATGGTTAACTGTAGATTAATTGCTTCCCTATTATCATTAAAAGGTGTCAGACTCTGCCTTGTAGCCAACTCGGCAAGAGATGGATTTGCTGGAAATAGTTGACGTGCAGAAGGACGAAGAAGTAGAAGTCCTCAAAAGAGAAATCAAGAGGCTGACTCAAGAAAATGAGAGAAAGGATCAAACAATTGCTCAACTTCAACAAAAGCCTGAAAATGGAAACTTGGGGCTTCAAAAGGAAGTGCAAATGCTCAGAACAGAAATCAAGAGGTTGATGGAAGAGAATGACACAAAGGATCAAGCAATTGCACAACTTCAGGAGAAGCTTGACAACCTTGAACATGAAAATGTTGAGTACGGATTTGAATGCGAAACTGTACAAGTTGAGAAGAATATCTTGAGGAAAGATAACATCAACTTGGAACTGGATTATGGTACTATGTTGCTACAAAATGACCAAACAACTGAAGAAAAGGAACGCTTGGCAAGACAAAACATTAACTTGGAAGTGGAAGCTATTACTCTAGTGGTAACCAATGAAGAAGTCACAGCACAGCTAGAAAATGCTTTGGACAGCGTTGATGACATGGTCACTCACAAAGTTAGCCAAGAATACAAGGTACTTCTACAGTTTAGGTTATTTGTGCATGTTTCTTTTCAATAACAAAAATGAGTCATCACTGAACGATGTGGTTATCTTCATAAAACTAGACTGTGAGGATTAGCTATTTGTCTCAGATGTGGTTATCTTTCCTTTATGATTTTTTCACAACAGGAAAAAAAATAACGCAGAGGATCAAGGCAATGTGTGAGATGAGAATGACAAAGAAGACAACGAAGAGAACCGGGCTACTGTCCAAGATGAGATGCACATAGAGCACAATGCTGTTTTGATCCCAGACCATGAGAATGACAGAGAAAATAAGCAAGAGAACCGGGCTACTGTCCAAGATGAGATGCACAAAGACGACAGTGCTGCTTTGCTCCCAGACCATGAGAATAACAAAGAAGACAAGCAAGAGAACCAGGGTACTGCCCAAGATGAGACGAACAAAGATGACGATGGTGGTACTGTCCCAGACCATGAAATGGTTGGAGATGAAGAAATGCAGAGAACAATAACTGATGCTTGCAAAACAATAGAAACTAAAGAAACACATGAAAAGAGAGTGCGACAAAAAGTTCAAATCGATCCATCATCCTTGGTAAAGAGAGTGATTGCCAGAGACACAAGAACAGAGAAGAAGATAGATGGGTTCGTCTATGGCAAGAAGAAGAAAGGAAAGCGAAAATGGAGACTTGAAAAATCAAAATTATATCACGTGCTTTGCCAAGAAGATAAGGACATCTTGGAGCAATTATGTGATTGCAATGAACTAGATGAAGCATAAGTACACACAAATGATACTCATCTGCAAAATAGAACTAGTCCATTTTGCCATTGGTTAACAAAAAGAGTTCATTTCTTTCTAAAAAATAATAGTTTCTTTTTTGTACACAGTAAAGCTGTTTGGACCCACAAGCCATTAGAAGAAACTGTGCCGCTGTTTGATGTAATTCGCCTCTTGGAAGAAGGAGATGTCTCGAATGCGGTAAAAGAATGTCTCTTATCGTTCTACTACAATCTTTTTTGCATTAACTTTAATATTGAAAACCACACTATGCAGGTAATCGATGGATTTCTGAATATGCTGGAAAGGGAGCAGGATGCGCGAGCGGAAAAACTTGGCTACAATGCCTATTTCACATGCATGTGCTGGGTAAATATATAATCACTGTTGTCTTGTCTAATGATTAGAAAATGTGGTTATCTGCTGAATTTTATGATGTGTATTTCTCTATTACGGGGTTAACCATCTCTTTAATTGGAAAATGTGGTTATCTGAAAACATTTGTCATGTGCGCTGCTACATAGGAAAAAAAAGCATTTAAGCACATTTAATCTAGTTTACTCGCTCTATGTTTCCATAACAGATCACTTTAAACATGCAGACTCTAATCAACTCAGAGAATGTCAATTTGACAAAAACTGTCCTCGATAAGAAGATTCAAAAGGTCTTCTTCAACATTTTATAATATGGAAGTGATTACTACCACTACCTAGTTTTCCCTATGAATTCCACGGGAAACAAGAGGGTAACAAAGAAGGTTCAACCGTACCATTGGACTCTTCTCTTGTATGATGTCAAAGACAAGACATGGAAGCATTACAATTCTTTGAGCAAGAAAAGGGATCCATATCTAACAGATGCAATACAAGTGGTACAAAAATCCACATTTATTCAATTCTCTGACAACACATACTCTAAAAAATGACAATGAGATTAACGTTTGGTTTCACAAATGCAGAAACAATATGTGGAAAGTTTCTTTGAGACGAAGTTCAAGAACTTGGGTGAAAAGCCAACCTTCAACCTATCAACTTCACCAATAGTTTTTCAAGAAGAGGAGTTTGATGCTCCAATCATATCAGCTGAGGATGCACCACAGCAATCGGCAGCATCGTAAGATATTATTCTCCCATTTAAGTTTTTGTGTCAAAACCTAATTGTGCTGCTGCATTTTTATCTTTTGACAAGATCTTGTTATCGTCATGATAGAATGTTACCAATTGATTTCCAAATTCTGGAATTCACAAAAAACATTATAAGATGTGGTTATCTAATAAACCCGCACGGTCTCATCTATTAATCTTCTGCCTTAGATGTGGTTAAGTTGATTTTTTGCTTGTGAAAACACCAGAAATGTGGTTATCTGAGGCATAACAATAATTGTTACAAGTTGTGATACATATACCGTGACAGTATATGTGAGATTTTACAGTTTTATCTGCCATTATTCTGCATTTATCTTTTTGTGTTGATTTTCCCAATTCTTCATTGTGCTGCTGCATTTTGCGTATATCTGCTCTCAAGAAGTACTTCAAAAATGTGCAGGGTTGATTGTGGCATAATTGTCTGTTATATAATTTATGAATTGGCCTCTAAAAGACAAGTCCCATCTTCAATGAGTCAAAAGTCTGTTCAGCAATTCAGAGCTCTATTGGTGAACAAATTCTTGAATGATGGTGAGAGATCTTGGACGCTTAAAGAATGGGAAAACTTCCAGGTGATGCAAGAAGAGCAGGAGAAAGAAGATGCTACAAAACTGACTTCTGATGACGTAGTTGAATTGCAAGAAGATAAATGATATTTTTTTGTTTCTGAAGAATTGCGATAGATGTGGATATCTGAGAAAATATTGCAGCCAGTTTTTGGAATAGGTGCCGTTAACTGATACTTATCTTTCTTAGTTTTGTACCTGAAATGGTTTGTTTCCTTTTGGTTTTGCATTAGATGTGGATGTCTGACACAATATTACAGCCAGTTTTGGGAATAGGTGGCATTAACTGAAACTTTTCTTCTTAATTTTGTACCTCACATGATTTGTTTACTTTTGCTTTTGCATTAGATGTGGCTAACTGGTTACATATTACTTTGCTTCTTGTGTAATGGCATCCAAATCAAAGTTTGATTATACAAATAACCAAAAACCCAGTTTTGGTTCACTATGTGACAAAACCCAGTTTTCGTATAGATGTGGCTAACTGGTATAAATGTGCTTACTTATTAAGAAATAGCTATAGTGGACAATATACCAACTGGACCTTGATTACACAAATAACGAAAAAACCAGTTTTGGCTCACTATGAGACAAAACCCAGTTTTCGTATAGATGTCGCTAACTAGTATAGATGTGGTTACCTATTAATTTGCTTCTTGCGTAATGTCATCTAAATCAAAGTTTGATTATACAAAATAACCAAACCCCAGTCTATTTGCTTTGAATGCATAATCATTTTGCGTTTTCCAGCAAAAACCGAACCGATCAAACCAAGCACATAATCCAACATCGCAAATAGATATCCTCAACTGTATTATACTACGCATAAAGTGATAACGTGTAACTCCACCCAAACAATGACAAAAGTTTTTCATTTATTGTTTTTTTTTCCGAACTGCTACAGTGGCACCTTTTCATTTCCTTTCTTATTTTTTTGCCAAACTGGTAGTCAACAGTTGCACTTGTTCACTTCGAACTGATACACTCAACAATGGCACCTTTTCAAGCCACCTTTTCATTTCTTTGTATTTTTTCGAAATGCTACAATGCCACCTTTTCGAGGCAAAACAAATGATGAAACCTTTTCAAATGTACTGGTACATGAACATGTGCATAAAAACCTTTTCACCTGCACATGTGGCCAAACGAAAGGCCACAACCTTTCAACATCACTCCCTATAAAATCATACTTCCACCAACCACTCCGTACCATTCCATTCCCTCACATCTCCTCCTGAAAAAACGTACAAAATGACAGACCTACATCCACTCCCCCTCACCTTCCTCTCAAAAGACTTGAAGAAGATTAGGAAAATAAACCAAGCCATTGAAGCCATTTGCTCCCGCTCCAAGTCTTCCATAACCGATGAGATCTTGGCCATTGTTCTTCAACAAAAAGAAGAAATCAAGGAAATGGCGAGCAAGATTCTAGTAAGCCAAGATGAGCACTACGCACAGTTTCTCGAAGACCTGGAGGTGGAGCAACTGAACATTGGCATTGCTGGCAACAACGAGGAAGGCACTGACGAAGAGGAATAGCCTGGAAGTGAGGAGGACCAGACTGAAACCCAGGCATCTGTAACACCAGCACTACCAGCACTAGAGGGACCATCACAAAAAAAGAGGAGGGGAGATTGACAAGCACCACCAGTACAAAGGGGAGATTGACTAGCACCACCAGCAAGCACCACCAGTACAATAAGGTTTTTTTTTTTTTTTTTTTAAAAAAAAGTGGGTCTGCAGATTGAACAAAAAAAAAATGCAGACCCGCAAAAAAAAAAAAAAAAAAGAAAAGAAACTAGAAGGATTTGTTGACGGCTTCTTTTGGTAATTTTAGTTTTTTGTAATTTTTAGTATCAATGGGGCAAATGAACTACTTTTTTACACAAAATTTATTAATGCAAAATCTACTTTTCTATACTTGAGTGTCTCTTATCTCTCAAATGCTTGTCAAATTGATTTGCACTACATGTGGTTATTTGCTTGTTGCTTTCTGTGTTGAACATCAGAACCAGATGTGGATATCTACAATAAATATGGGGTGTGTTTTATAACAATCACAGCAATAACATTACCACATCTAAGAAAATCTATTAATGCAAAATCATCTAAGAAAATCTATTAATGCAAAATCTTTTGTTCTTTTGGAGGCCCCAAATGAATAAGGGTTGTCAATGCAAAATCTAATAAATGCAAAATCTACTTTTCTATACTTGAATGTCTCCAATCTCTCAAATGCTTGTCAAATTGATTTGCACTGGATGTGGTTATTTTGCTTGTTCCTTTCTGTGTTGAACATCATAAAAATGACAGAACCAGATGTGGATATCTAATATGGCACGTGTTTTATGAACCAGATGTGGATATCTAATGGCACCCTACTTCCTGTGAACATTGCTTTTGACGAAAGCAGATGAACATTGCTTTCGTCAAAAGCTCATGTAAGAAAAACTGAGAAAAACTAATAATTTAGAAACTTGTGCTGTGTTTCATGCCAACAACAGACAACCACATCTAACAAAGACCCACATCTAACAAAGACTCAGAAATCTGCTAATGTACACATATGACAGAACCAGATGTGCATATCTAAACCAAATCTGGCCTCTATTTTATACCAATCACAGCAACAAACAACCCATCCAACAAAAACATGGACTGCACAAAATCATAACAAAAGCAACAGATGTATATATGTATACCAATTGCAGCAACACACAAACTGCCCTCTATTCTATACCAATTGCAGCAAAAAACAATCCATCTATGAAAAAAATCTCTGTATGTTCACAAGAAAAGAACCATAAACCGCTTATCTAAAAGAACAACAAATGAATATCTAAAAAATCCAGACACAAACACAATCAAAATGATAACAAAAATCTGCACAGTAACCAATATCAGTCCTTCGTTGGCTCTGTACATGTCCTGCGGTTGTGCCGGCAAACTTGATTACACCTTGAGCACTTCCGTGGCCTCGCGGTATACTCCTCACCCCTTGAGCGAATTCTCTTCAAGCAAGGTCTACCCGCTGGCCTCCTGTTTCTTGGAGGATTGATTTCCCGGGCAGTGCCCTCTGTAAAATCTGGAATATCCATCGCTAAAACTGGAAAAATATTTTCTTCGTATGTTTGCTGGTAAGCCACAACATGGTAGAAGGGACCAATATATGCAGCCATCGATTCATCCTCTTCACGTGTCTTCGATAAAACTGTTGCAACATGAGCACATGGGAAACCATCGTACTGCCAACCTCCACAAGAACAAGTACCTTCCTCGAGATCTACAATAACACCTGGCAGAGATTTTACCTCAAACACCCCACTTGCTGACTTGTGAACCCTCCATGCCCTCCCCTTGTGAATCTTCTTCTTCAATTTCGCATCCATTCCCGGGCAAATCTCATAAATCCAAGTAGATGACTCTTCTCTCCACTTTGACAACTGAACCATGATCTTCGACCTGAAACAATCAACTAAATTCATCACCGGCAAACGCCGTGCGTCAAGAACCCAATTGTTGAATGACTTGATGGCACTAGAGCTCATCTCTCCATATCGTTTCCCTCGAAAGTATGCATTAGCCCAATGTTCTTTTGGAACACCTTGAAGAAACGTCTTCGCCTTTGCTCCACCGTATTCGCAGAAATTAGTCACACAAACATTGTAAGACGCCACTGACGGAGCATAAGCTATTTCATTAAACAACTTTACCAACTTGTTTCGAAATCCCTTTGCAAAATGCCCCGGAAAATGATCCCGCAAATTAAATTGTAGATGATACAGACAATAAGCATGATGGCAATGAGGGAAAACGACTGGAATGTTGGTCACAAGACCATGGTTACGATCACTAATGAATGTAAGAGGACGGCCAGACAATGTTGACCGTAAAAGTTCTAAAAACCACAACCAGTTAGCATCATTTTCTGCATTGACAATAGCAAAAGCCAAGGGAAATAACCCTGCAACAAAATAGAAACCCAAAAAAGATACAAAATAAGATCACCACATACACAACTGAGAAACACCTAAAAAAACAGCAACAACTAGATATGGTTGTCTATGGAAACCTAGCATCTGTCCCATGCAAACAGTTAACCACATCTATGAAATATATTACGTGTATCTTGACAACAGAAAAACTAGAAAATTATCATCTATGGAAAACTAGCATATGACATTTGAACATCTATCAAATAAATTTAAATACAACCCAAAAACAGATATGAATGTCTATGTAATATCTATGCAATTACAGTACCTTGATCTGCATCCTTTCCGGTTGCAGCAAGAAGTGTCCCTTTGAATCTCCCTTTGAGATGTGCCCCA